>OX422140.1:237470533-237657381 GCA_949129095.1 Volucella bombylans
GATGCTTCTTTGGATACAAAAAACATAGTTCTAATCCTTTGAATTTGAATCGGTATATGAAATTAAACTTTTAAAAATATCAATTGAATCAAGCAAACTATATATACTACCAATTTATATCAACTGTAACAACTGGGAAAGAGATTTTGGTGCGTTAGTTGAAGCAATTGAACACTGTAATTACGACGATATGATGATCATCGGTGATCTAAATGCCAGAATAGGAAAAGAAGAGGGAAGAGAAAATAGATTCGCAGGTAAGGTGAGAAAATCAGAAGATGGAACAAATGCAAAGGGATTAAAACTGTTAGAATTATGTGATTCTCATGGATTTCATATACTAAATGGAACAAGCAATTCAGACTCCAGTGGAAAGTATACGTCATAGGACAACAAGGATGTTCAGTCATAGATTACTGCTTGGTACGAGGATTATGGACATCCTTAGTAAATGATTTTGTAGTTTTGATGCAGCAGTTCTCAGACCATATGCCTATTGTTGCCGAGTTTGGTACTTTACCGACAGAAAGAAAAGATACAAGAACGATACAACTACCCCATAAGCTGATGTGGAAAGAATCAAATGCATCTGAGTATAGACGGAAACTCGATCTCAACTTGCAGACAACTGCTCAACTTGATATAATGGATATCGTCAATTTAATAAAAATTTCTTACCCCCCAAGAGTACAAGCTTATAAAAAAAGATACATTTTTAAAGAAAAATGGTTTGATACTGAGTGTGAAGCAGCGAGAAGAATATCTTTTGGATGCCTAAAAGTTTTTCGAAAGTTTAGAGAGCAGTTCTTTAAAAGAATGTACTACCAAAAAAATACAGCTTTTAAGCAAATATGTATGAAGAAAAAGAAAAATTTTTTTTGAAAACGAAGCTCTAAAATTGGTGAACTGTAAAGATACAAAGGAGTTCTGGTGTGCGATTAAAAAATTCAACGGTAGAGCACCCCAAATTGGCACTCAGCTAGACGCAAGGACACTGATGACCCACTTTCAAACGCTGTTGAACCCTCAAAGTAGCATACTGCCGTTTCACTACGCAAAGCCATTAATTAAAAATGAAATATTAGATGCACCTATTACACAGGGAGAAATATATAACGTTTTGAAAAAACTTCAAGATCGGAAGGCACCTGGAGTTGATCGGACATTGAATTTTTTAAGTATGCGACAAGTAATTTTATCGACAAAATAGCAGATATTTTCAATGGGATGCTGGAAACAGGTAACCTACCGCCACAGTTCAAACAAGCGATAATATATCCGATTCACAAAAAAGACAATATAGCTGATCCCGCAAATTATCTTTCCTCAACTCATCTTACAAGATTTTCACAAAACTTTTAAATGAGCGTTTGTCAATTTGGATCGAAAACAACAATTTGATCAAAGAATTCCAAGCAGGTTTTCGGAATGGTGATTCAACCGTAGACAACATTTTCGTACTGCAAAACATTGCTGGGACATTCCTCGAACAAAAAAAGAAATTATTCGCCTTTTTCGTTGATTTCAAGGCAGCTTTCGATAATATCGATCGAAAAGCTTTAATATTCAAACTTTATAACGCTGGAATGAGCCAAAAGTTTGGGAGAGTTATCGAAAATATATACGAGGACAACCAATCGAGTGTGTGGAGCGGGACCGAAATATCAGAATGGTTTGAAACAACTATGGGAGTAAGACAGGGATGTACACTAAGCCCATATCTCTTTGCTTTGTACATCGATGACCTCATCGACTTTCTACCTGGAGGAATAGAGATTGCAGGACATTTAATAAAGGCACTTTTATTTGCAGACGATGTGGTTCTATTTGCATATTCACTAGAGTCCTTACAGTTAATGATTAACCGTCTTGAGTTGTACTGCCAATTATGGAATCTTACGGTTAACCTAACAAAATCAAAAATTATGATCTTTAAGAAGGGAGCGGGTAGAGTGTGCAGAAACGAAAAATGGTATCTCAACGGACAGCCCATTGAAATTGTGAAAACCTATAGATATCTCGGGGTGACAATTGCTAGTAATCTCAGTATGGAACCTCACCTAAAGGAAAGACTAATAAAAGCCAAAAGTTCCATATCGGCTACATGGAAAAAATGTTTTTCAAATCAACTAATTGACCACAGCGTAAAGTACAAGGTTTTTCAAGCTGTATCAGAATCTGTTATGATGTACGCAGCTCAATCGTGGGGATACTGCCAATATGAAACAGTAGAGAAACTTCTTAGATACTACATAAAACGATGCTTTAGCTTACCAAGTACAACTCCAAACTATATGATCAATATCGAAACAGGACTGTCACCGCTTTTCATTAAATCAATAAAATTGCATGTAGATTATTTAATAAAAGTTTTAGAACTGTCGGATGATAGACTTCCAAAAAATATTGCGAAGAAGGTAATCGAAAGGAATACGCTCTGGTATAAAAAACTCGAAGAACTAGCAACGTACTGCAGATTCGAATGCAATTTAGCTGATGGAAACGAAAGATACCGCAAGGATGTGCTTGACAATCTTATTGCCAAAGTAGATGAACAATACAGAGTTGATTGCGTAAATATGGCTTCATTGTCCGTTCACCGAGCTACATACAGCGTTTTAAAACACAATCTGTCAGAAAAAAATTATTTCCACAATGACAACAGCAAAGAACTAATCTCGGCTGTTTTTAAGATGACGTATTATTTCCCACATCGTCCAGATCTACCAATTTATTGTAGTCTTTGCAACTTGTCTGAGAGAGAAGACGTCATACATTTCATCGGAAGATGCCCCATCCTTAAAGAAATAAGAAGATGTTTTCTAGGAAACGACACAATATCTGAGGAAGAAGTTAAAGCCTATCTAAACTGCGAAAGCGATGTAAAACAACTTTTTTACTTCTATAAAGCAGCAACCAATTACCGTAGTAAAATTATTACTGAGAAATTTTAACTGTGTACAAAAAAAAAAAAAATCAAATTAGTACACTATTTTTTAATTTTTTGCTTGTTTACATATCTCTAAATCTTTTTAAATTCATGAATTGAATATACTTTAAAACAAACTTGTTATTAGATGTTTAATTTCACGTCAATCAGGCAGACGGCAAAGCCATGCTTAATGATTTTTGTAACATAAATTTGTATTATAAACAAGAAAACAAACAATAAATCTAATATAATCTAATCTAATCTAATCTAAACACCAACTGAGAAGCTTCTTGGGGCTTGACACGTATTACAGAAGATTCGTAAATGATTTTGCTGATATTACAAAGGGCCTGCATTAAATTGCTGAAAAACGCCGACAATTCAGGTAGTTTGGAGAGAGAACAAGGCAGGAGATAACGGACCAGAGCCAAACTCTGAAAGCATATTGTGAACAGTATGACCCGCTTTGTGTATAGGATAGTTTGATGACGAGAAAATGGCAAAGTGCAGATGGAACAACATATCTTGTGTAGATAATTGTGCAAGGGTCCAGAGTCAGCCAAGTGCTCCATGAAATGCATAATGGAATTTTCGAAGTCCATTTGGGAACAAACGTTGGAGAATGTAAAGGAACATTTCTATTGGCTAAGGGCAAAACAAGATGTCGAGAAATGGTGCAAAAAGTGAATAAGTTGTGCAGCTACCAGGGGCCCAAAAGTGGAACCACTGGGACGAATGCAACTGTGGGGGTGTGTGGGGTTTTTTGTTTTAGAGATGAGTAGAGTATCAAATAGGTAGAAAAATACGGATTTAAAGTAAAACACGTCTTTTCTTGTAAAACAGCAAACAGAAAGTTATTTTTCCGGAAATTAGATCCATATTTGACTATTACAATAAGTGTCATACAATAGCAAAATCATAAGCTTACGTTACGTTTACTTGTTTACATTAGAATTTAGTAGTTATGATACATTTAAATTTATTTGTATACGCATTTAAATTATACATTTAAATTTATTTGTAGCTCAGTTGCAATCATTATTACAATCTCAATAAAGTACTAGTTATTAAAAAAAATATATAAATATTATTATTGTGTTTACGAACATGCTCCCGCCCGGTGGACGATTTTCATCCGCAAGTGACCTCGATCATGTACCTTACTGTACCCAATTGAAGTTGGAGTATGTTGTGCTTCTTTTGGCATAAAAGTGTTGTGTGAATGCGAGTTTGTTGACTATATGCAATTAAACTGGAAAATTCGTGTAAGTTAATAATTTGAAACATTACATGTAGGTGACAAGGATGGCAACATAACTATAAGGCCAACAAAGGGAGATGAAATGTGTGTCATTTGCTTTGTTTTGCATTAGTGCAATAGTTTTTTTTGATCGTTGAACAAAACTGAGTCAATTTTCGTCGCGAACGTTGTTCGGGTTTTGTTGAGTTTTCGTTGTTGATTTCACCCTTTTTTTTAGTTTTATTAATAATAAAAGGTATAGTCCGTTTTAAATCACAGTGCAATTGGAAAGCTGCGCAAAGAAAGCCTGGAAGCGCATGCTACTCATCTGATCACTGGAAAATGATATTTACGAAACGGCTTAACTTTCTCCACTTCCTTTCATATTTAACCCATTTGCATCATAAGCGTATACATGCGCGTATTTGGCCTGACCACTACGTTTTGTAGTAGTTTCAAAATTCAATACTTCCTGCAATAAATGTATACGAAATGAAAAAGGATTCAATTTGAACACACATTCTTTACCAAGAGGGTTATTGACTATTTTTTGCGAATATAAATGCGCAAAAATGGAATTTTTAATCTCGTTTTAAAAAACCTTTGCAAGGAGTAGAAGTAAGAAAAAAGTAAATTTATATACAACCGGCTGCTTTAAGCTTTAAGCCTTTAACACGCCAAGTAAAAGTGCTTACGCTGGAAATTTACCATATGAAAACAACCATGCAACTGAATTTGTTGGAGTTTTGCATAAGACCATATACAAAATATTAAAATAACAAGAACAAACTGGAACAGTACAATCACCCAACAAGAAAATTCCTCATTGGCACTGGATCAATGGATTAGATGACTTCGACTTTGAATCCATCAAAAGGATGATCTACTCCTTCCACCAATTTGACAAGAAAGTCGTAACATTGAGCGCCCTTAGGTAACAAATCCTTTAAGGGCTGGAAATTAGGATAAGCAAGACATCCCTTTGGAGGTATCTGAAAGCCAAACGATTCATTTTTCGTAAGACGGAAAACAATAGGAAAATCCTTTGTGAAAGGACGGAAGTGAAAATTCAAAGGTTAAGTTATATCCGTCAAATAAGGAACTTTCCTGAAAGTGGATATCACAAAATTTGTGTAGATGAATCATATATACATAGCTTCCACACAAGAGGAATGTCTTGGACTAATGGCAGTACGGAAAGACTAAGAAAGCCTATTGAAAAAGGATCTCGAAGTCGGGTTACTATCATGATGAGATGAACTTTGACAATTGATTTGATTTCAATTTTATTCATTACATTTAAATAGTTTTAAAAAGGAAATTCAGGAAACTGATATGCGGTTATTATCAGTGTTACAAAACATAAAGATAAGAGAAAGTACTTATGTATAAATTTCAATAGATAGGAGGCTGAGTACAAACATAAAGCAAATAATGAATCCTAGGACACATATCGAAAGAACGATTCAATAATGGGATAATCTATAGTAAATAGTCAATCTTTAACTTTATTTACAAACGAGTGAAAATCAGGAGTTCTTCGAATAGCAATAGGTAGTTTGTTAAAACCTTTAGGCGCATTAACAGTAAAAAAAATGAGAAAATTTGGTTCTATGTGCGATTGGAACATTAACCAATGCTCGATTATTAACGCGCAAACTATAAAAAGTTGAGTTTCTATTTGGAGTGTTACCACTTCGCTTGAAGAATTCCCTGAGAACTTTAAAAATATATAGGTGTCTTAACGGAATAATTCTCAACTCTCTAAACAACGGCCAACTATGAGCTAAACGATTAATACCGTAAATTATTCTTATTAAATATTTTTGAGCTATGAATAAGGAACTAAAAGCGTTATCATAGGATCCACCCCAACTCGCTATAACGTATTGCAACTTAGAGTTAGTGAGGCCGTAGTAAATCATAGTTAATACTTGTTTGGAGCAGTAAGGTTTCACAAGTTATATTATTCGAGCCACACGCATCATATATGATTTAACTGTTTGCGTATGATTTTTCCAGCTTAAATTGATATCAAATAAGACTCCCAGATATTTAAATTGACTAACAGACTCAATTTTAAAGCACCCGCTTGAACATTGAGCATTTTCATTAAAATTTATACATCCGCAAGTATGCAGAGGTATACAAAACGTTACACAGTCGTGACAATGATAAAACACGTTGAAATCGGTAACAACATTCCCTAACATTTTGAAAGATATAAATTTTTTTTTTCGCTGATAATCAGCTTATGAAATGCAAACCACTGCCTTAATATTTGTAGATCTTCCTTAATTTGATAACACAATCGAACGACGTGAGTCCTCGATAGGAGAATGCTATTTCATCAGCGAACGCTGTTGGTAAACCGTTGAAGTTCTGATTGAAGTGGGAGTTAATATAAATAAAAGAACAAAAGTGGACCGAGGACAGAGCCTTGCGGAACACCATTCTTTATTTTAAGAGATCTACTAAAACATCCATTGATATTGACCACTTGTTCCCTATCTGTGAGATAAGAGCGAAACCAATCATGTAAGACACCTCTAAAACCAGCGTTGTACAACTTATCTAGAAGCAAATTATGGTCCACCATGTCAAATGTTTTTGTCATATCAATGAAAAGAGCCATTGTTGATTTTGAATTATTGAACCCTTCATACAATTGGGTACAGAACTTAAGAATGGCATCTTCTGTGGATTTTCCCGATCTAAAACCGAACTGATTTTCAGAAAAGAAATTCTGGTTATCCAAAAAAGACATCATGCGTGATTTTAGTAGCTTTTGAAACAGTTTAGAAAATGTGGGAAGCAGCGATATAGGTCTATAATTACCCACATTTTTGCGATTTCCCTTTTAGAATAGTGGTACAATTTCTGCACATTTTAAGGAATGTGGAAAGCATCCATAACTTACACTTAAGTTAAATAAATGACAGAGTATATCACTTATATTAAAAACAATCCTTTTTAAAATGACATTTGTAAAACCATCACTTGTGCACGAACTTTTATTTTTTAAAGGTTATATAAACTTACATATTTCTGCAGAAGTAATTCTGGTAAAAGCAAAACTATTAACTTGGTCTCGTACAGCAAACTGAACAGATGAAGCAATACAATAGCATGTGTTATTAGGTTGAACAGAAGGCTTTAGTTTCTCAGAAATTCCAATGAAGTACTCATTACATTTATTTGCAATGTTGGTCGGATCAGATACAATAACGCTATTTATTTCCAAGATATCGCCTACTTTACAATTTCTGTTTTTTCCTAGAATATCGTCTACAATTCTCCACTCTTCTTTAGTATTACCTTTAGCATTATCTTATTAATATAGTACCGATTGCGAGCTTCTGCTATTTTTTTATTTACGTCTTTGCACAATTTTTCATAGTATTCTTTTATTATTTTTATATATTCGCGTGAGAATATGGCCAATACAACTTTTGGTTGAATTAGATACGCGAGTAGGTTCATTAATAACGCTCCTTAGACCATACGAGGCCATTAACAACAAGTAGTTCTCAGCGTCCCTGTCACACTCATTTAAAATATCGATATTGATATCGCCAAGAATAATTAAGTTTTTTGCTTTAGTTTCACTCAAAATAGAATTCAGTTCATTAATAAAGACATTTTTACTAAATTCATGCAATCTGTAAAAACATAGTACTAAATAAGATCCATTTGCATACGAAAGGGACAACTTCACTACATCGGCACTAGGAATTTTTATCAATGAACAATCAAACACATAAACTGCTACACCACCGGCAAAGTACGAGTCGTTGCAGTTGCCGAAAATCAGTTGCCGGAATATTATAAAAATATTCTGATGTTCTGATGTAAACAAAGGGTTACAATTACATTAACACTAGAGGCTATTTGAATGGTTTGGGGAGATGAGATTTCTCAAAATGGTTAAGGGATCGGGTACTAGAGCCCCAACTTCATCAGCAACGAAATTGGAGTTAGTTACTCGTAATTGGCTAGTAGAAAATAATGTTGCGCATAGCTCTTCAATGCTGAAGGTTGAACTGATTTAGTTCGACAAAACAAGACATCCCCGCAGCATCAAATAGACGACTTGCGACTTGCGATCAGCAGGCCATGAGGTACTCAAGCTACCACCATACCATCCGGACTTGAACCCAATTGAGAATATATGGGGTATTGTAAAATCAAGAGTGTCGATTAGCAACACCACATTTAAGCTGGATGAGATTACAAAAATTACTGTTGAGGAATGGAAAAAAACATGCGATAATGCCATATGGACAGAAGGAAGTTATTTGAGCTATGAATTGAGTTGAGATACCTTCACCGAAAGAATTGTTATTAGACCCTGCGAAGATTCATTAACTGAAATTGAAAGCGACGGCGAGGATGATGATACCACTGATGACGATTAAGTGTATTGATCTTGAAAAAATAAGTGTTGGATCATACAACACACCATACAAAAATAAGCACTTAACTTAAATTTATTCAACTTTTATATTCATATTTTAAGTCAAATTCATATTAGCAAAACATTATTTCTTCTTTTCAACACAATAATTGTGGAGAGAGTGTAGTATGTAAGTTACCGTACGATAATTCATTCATTATAGAGGCGTCAAAGAATAAAGACATTTAAAAAGTGTTCTAGTGTTTTTATTTATTTTATCATCTTAAGAGTGCTAAATATATATACATATATATATAACTGGCGCAGTTGGTGCAACATTTCATCAAAAGATAGAAGTGACGAACAGTGTTTGTGTGTTTTACAGAAAGTTGTAATACAACAACTATATATACATATATAAAAGAACACAAGTTCCCTTTCAAGTAAGAATCGTAATTAAAATTACAATGGCCCAACCTACAACAAGTTGTTAACAAATTCCCACCAACGATTAGAGAAGCGAGAAACAGTAAAGAATTCGATGGAAGTAACGTCACATCATTCATTCAAGAAGTGGAGCTTATACTTCCGTTATTCCAGTCCGATCCAGCGGTGTATAATTTCGTTCTACAAAGAAGCGTTGTTAACAAAATTCAAGGAGAAGCAGCCCAAGTAATTCGATCATTGGGATCAAATCCAACGTGGACTCAAATAAATGCCAAGCTGATAAGAAATTTCGGGATCCGGAAGACTTACTACCACTGATGGTATCTTTACCATCAATCACTTAGCATTAAGAATTAAGGTAAGGTGACAGAATATTTTAATCAATTAAAATAAATTTTGGATAAGTTAAACTTAAGATATGAATTCGATGAGACTAAACCAAATCAATTTTCCCCCTCAGCTAACAACTCTATTATTCTTCAAACATTTGTGAACGGTATCGATCCAAATTTAAGTAGTGTAATAATTAGTAGAAATGTTAGTAATCTAAGAGAAGTGTATTATATTTTATTTGATAACGGATGGATTCTGTAAATATAGGTAGAGGAATGCATTTCAATAGATTTAACGGACATAAAAGATATAGTGAAAACCGTAACAAGAACTTTAATCGATCTATACAGTTTAACAATAGAAACTTAGGACTTTTAAGAGCTCAAGAGCCGAATTATAATGCAAATTCAAATCAAGCTAGGAATTTTGAAAATCGATCGGATCAGCTTAGACGAAACTATAACACAAACTCAAATCGTTATAGAAGTGGTTTTAATGGAAACTCAGAACAATTAAGTAACAGGAATAGGTTTGAGCCAATGGACGTTGGTCACATGCAGGAAGAAGAGGGAGAGGAAGCAAATATTCAGTCATCGCCTCCAATGCATACTTACCTGTAGTTGAGTTATCAATAGAAGGTGATAAAATTAAATGTTTTATAGACACAGGGTCGACGACAACTTTATTAGACTCTGACAAACTAAAGAAATACAAACGAATCAAATTAAGTAGAACTATTTCATTTAATACACTTAACGGAAAAACAACAATAGACAAAGAAATTATAACAGAATTACCTATGGAATTCAAAGAAAAAAATGGATGGATGAGTTGGAAGTTAGCTATATTTCAAAACAAAGAATTTGATGGGCTAATTGGTCAAAATGTATTAAAGCTACTTCAGGCTATAGTTAATTTAAATGAGAATTTTCTGGAGGTTAAAGGAAATAGAATACTATTTTTGAATTCATGTCCCTTTAAATCAAATGAAATACATACGCTAGAAGATGAATCTAAACATAATGATGTTTTAAAAATACCGCAAAGAGACGATATGAATAATGAAGAATTAAAGAAACTCAAATATATTTTAAAGCAGAACAGTGATTTATTTTACCATGAAGGTCAAAAACTCTCATATACCCATGAAATCAAAAATGCAATGTAACCAAAATTGATTACTCAAAAATCTATAGATACCCCCAGATTCATGATCAAGAGGTTTGAAATAAAACGATAAAAGGATAACCACACGGACCAACTAATTATCTTTAAGACTTTGAGCGGAGAAATAAAACACACATTTTGTTAACTTCGTTATAATTTTGGATGTAATGGATTTATCCCCACAAGGTATGCAATATACTGGGTTTTAATTACAATCATTTATATTGGGAATTTTCTGCATTTTTTTTTTGTTTTTTTTTTTTATAATTTACGCGCGCCTAAGGGGTTAGATACCCTTTTACTTTACCAGGGGGCGGGCGGAAAGGTAGAAGGAGGAGAAAGGAAAATTGTTTTGTAGTGGATTGAAACTTAGGTGTATTTGGTTTCTATATTAGCTCTCCAGGGGTGGGAGTCCGAATAGGACGGAGAGTTCTTTCTTCACTCAGAGTGATTCGAAGTTATAATTCACACTAGTTTTTGTGGTTGAAACTCTACAACAGCCAAATCTACGTGTCAGTGTTATGCCTTCACACGCATAATTTTTCTGTCTGAGTTCCCATTACTCAAATGAAAAACTGACTTGACATGGGCAGGATTCGAACCTTGGACCCTCAGAGTGAGAAGCGATTGCTAGTTCCACTACACCACGCCTACGCCCATATCATTCTTATTGGTAATGCAGAAGATTACTAATGATTTACATTATAATAAGGTATCCGAATTTTAAATATGTAAACTTCTCCAACATCCTCCCCGGCCGTGAACATACTCGTAGTTCTCAATGTGTGTCGACCCTTAGTTTAGCAAAGTGTCTCTGCCTTCATGTTGTTGCTTTCTTTGCCGATCACCCACAGCCATCTTCTTCTTCTTTCGTTTTGATCATCTTCATATATTATTAATGTTTGTTGTTGTGTTGATTGCCGAACCGGCATAATGTGTATTGCAAGTGCTGTGTTGTGCGAAGAAAAAATAAAATGTAAAACGGGTTATAAGGGTCCGCCATCTAACGTTTTTTTTTTTTCACCTTAGTGCTTATTAGCTCATGTCTGATTTGACAGATAATTAGTTTTATCCTTCCGCTGAACGAATATGGTTGTGTATACGCTTGAACAACGCTGGGAAATATTGCGACATTACTTTGAAAATTATGGTAATGTTGCAGAATGTGTGCGAAAATTGCGTACGGATTTTGGAAGAAGAGAAGCACCGTCAGCTCCGTATGTTCGTTATCTTGTGAAAAAAGTGAAAGAAACTGGCATCCTAATCGATAAACCAAAGCGTCAAAAGCCAAAAACAGTGCGTACACTCGAGAATATTGCTTCTGTGGCAGAAAGTGTGCGTGAAGCGACATCAACATCAATTCACCGTCGTTCTCAACAATTGAACATTTCGGAGACATCATTGAGACGAATTTTGCATAAAGACCTTGGTATGACGCCATACAAAGTCCAATTGGTTCAGGAGTTGAAGCCAACTGACCATCTAATGCGTTTTCGCTTCGCTAAGTGGGCCTGCGATCGACTTAGAGAAGATGCCGATTTTGCCAAAAAAATCTGCTTTTCAGATGAAGCTCATTTTGATCTTGGCGGTGTTTACATACATAGCAAAATAGTCGCATTTGGGGCACAGAAAACCCGCCCGCATACATTGAAAAGCCGATACACCCAAAACGAGTCACTGTTTGGTGCGGATTTTGGTCCAGAGGCATAATTGGGCCATTTTTCTTCGAAAATGAGCAAGGAGTGGCCGTTACAGTCAATGGCGATCGTTATCGGGCCATGTTGAACGAATTTTTGTTCACAAAAATTGAAGAGGAGGATATTGGCAACATTTGGTTTCAACAGGACGGCGCTACGTGCCACACAGCCGAAGCTACACTCGATGTTTTGCGCCCTGTTTTTGAAAATCGCATTATCAGCCGCAGAGCCGATGTCGTTTGGCCACCTCGGAGCTGCGATTTGACACCGTTGGACTATTATTTGTGGGGTGCCGTAAAAGATAAGTGTTACGCCGACAAGCCAGAGACAATTGACGCTTTAAAGGACAATATTCGTGAAGCCATTGGTGAAATACAGCTGCACACAATCGATAATGTACTTAAAAATTGGACCGATCGTGTAGGCTACTGCATGGCCAGCCGAGGCAGCCATTTGAATGAAATTATTTTCCATTATTAACCGGAAGGATAAGGCTAATTATCTGTTAAATCAGACATGAGCTAAGTGTTACCATTCACGAAATAAGTACTAGTTGAAAAAAAAAAAACGTTAGATGGCGGACCCTTTATTATAATTGTGAAGTTCCTGGTATGGTGATATTGATGAATAATGTAAGTATTGAGTATTGACCAGGTAATTTAAAGTAAAAATTAATAAATATTTGAAAATGCCTTATTGGGTCAATGACCATTGTTGTTGCAACTGTGCAGTGGATTTCACAATGGAAGTTACTCATCCCTCTCTTTCGTGCGCGTAGTTCGTTTAAATTTATAAACAATCCAGATTTTCGTGAAGTGTAGTGTTGTCCTTGAACTCCAATTTGCGAAATGTACCATTTTGTGCCTGGAGAAAAAAAATTTAAAAAGGGCATTAGTGAAAATATTTTTTTTGTTTTTTGTGAGAAAACAAAATAAGTGCATAATATTCAAAATAAAAGGACGGCGCGTTTATTGGTATGGTATTTCGATTCGCGACGAAATTGTGTGCGTGTGACTGAAATGGCTACGCATGTGTTTGCTTGAGTGTCATGGGTGTATGGTTTTATTGTCCCAATTTACACTTTCAAACTTTTCCAGTTAAGTTATTCAAACATGTTTGATAAGTAGATACACGTTCAATGCCGCATTGAAATTACTGGAGATATGTGAGGAAGTATTATCGTTGCCGAAGAAAAGAAAAAGAAGTTGGTGGGTAAAGCCGTGGAGAAATGCTAGGACCTCCAAAGGATCGTTTTCTTTTTTAATGAAAGAATTTAACTTTGAAGATGAGCCAGCCTTTTCAAATTATTTGCGAATGGGGGAAACAAAGTTTAAATTCTTATTTTGCATAACAAATGATATTAAATGAAAAGAAACGTTAATGAGGAGTGCAATTACTCCTGCTGAAAAACTTACTGCTACATTAAGATTTCTGGCAACTAGAGAATCATATCAAATCACAGACTACCAGACGAGGTTATCTAAATCTTTTTTTTTGTAAGGCAGTGCCAGAAGTTTGCAAGGCCATATATGAACATTTTAAACCAGAATATCTCAAAGTAAGTACACAAATCTGTTTTTATTAAAATTTAAGTTATAATTAATAGGCAATTAGTTATTAAAATTAGTAGTCGTCTTCATCTCAAATTCCCTCCAAAGACAACACCAAAATGTCGGGTACACTTCGAGCTCGATCGGAAAAGGGTGTCGGTGGTGATCTGTGAAAAAAACAAGGATCTTGACGTACTTGGCAGCGGAGATGTTGGTACTGGGGAATTGTCGTTCACATGTATCAGTTGTTCTTTCTTTTGGCGTAATAGTCTGTCTTTTCTCACATTTTCCGAAAGAATCGACTGTATTGCGAAAACTGTCTCGTCCTGAATCTCCTTATCTGTTATTCGACTTAAGTCGAAGACAACTTGTTTGCGGAGCCAATCATATTTTTGAGCAAAATTTATGCGCAATATCTCTTTAGTGCTCTCTATTTGCTACTTAATTTTTTGAATTTGATTGTCTTTCTCTAAGTATAAGGAATACATATGGATAAAGATATTAGTTTTTTATCACATATAGTGAAAATTTTAATGCATGGGAAAAAATTGCTGACAAGTTTGGCATGCGATGGCAGTTTCCAAATTGCTTAGGAGCTCTCGATGGCAAACATATAAATTTTAAATCGCTGCGCAAGGAAGGAGCCTACTATCACAATTATAAAGATCAAACAGCATAGTTCTTCTCGCACTTGTTGATGCGGATTGTCGCTTTATTTTTGTTGACGTAGGATGTAATGGGCGAACCAATGACGCGGGGGTCCTTTAAAAAATATTATTCAGCATGCTGGCGATCACTTTCCCAAGGAAAAAGTTATAGGAAACGAAAGAAATCTTCCGTATATTATAGTTGCGGATGACGCCTTTGCATTAAATAAACATTTAATGAAGCCTTATCAATACCATACCAATATGAAGGAAAACAATTTTTTCAACATACGAATTTCGAGAGCTAGGCATGTCGTTGAATATGCTTTTGGTATTTTTTCAAACCGGTTCAAAATATTTCAACAATCTATCAACATGCTTGTGGAGAATGTTGAAATCGTAACATTAGCTTGTTGCGTTTTGCAAAATTTTTCATTGGATGATGATATTTTCATTCCTAATAACATACCAAGTGTAAGCCAGGATAGTAAACCTTCAACATCGTGAGAAATAAATAATCCTCGCAAAGGAGAAGCGGAAAAAGTTCGTCAAAGTTTTATGGCATACTTTAACGAAGAAGGGAAAGTTGACTGGCAAGATTCTAAACAAAAAAAAAAAAAACTTACTTTCTGCCTTTTTGGAAGTGGTGAACCACTTCAATTAACTGAATGACAAAATAAAACGGAATAGAATAATTGAGAAGAAATCCAAAACGGAATGCAAAAAGTTTGAAGAACTTCCGGCGTGTTATTCCAAAATAATACATTTGAATAACAATAAATTTTAGAATTGTGTGTGTGTTTCGAATGTGGGTCATGATAGTTTTATCGCATGAGAACATGCGCTATCAGCTGAATATGTTGAGTGGTAGTCTGTGCACTGAGACTGATTGCAATACTCTTTAGCAGGATTTGTAATTATTTGATTTTGTGATTGATATGTTTGCAAGATTGTATAGATTGCGTTATTAATTTGTTATTGTTCGGTCTATATTAATTACTGTAAAGCATATAGTAAATGATTTGGTATGCACATAAAATAAATTCCAGACAAAAACTGTGGTTTGTACTTGCCGTCGGCATTCTTAGTTTTATGGTTTTCCGTCGGCGTTTTGAGTTTTATGGTTTGCCGTCGTCGTTTTGAGTTTTGTCGTTTGCCGTAGTCATTTTGAAGATTTTGTGTACATATATTTTATGAAACTTGAATATTGCTGATTTGGATGTGTGTGTTTTGTAGGAGATGACAAGCAATTAAATAAATTGTCTTCTTTATATGTGCTGATGGTCGGAAGTAAACAAATTTTTGTGATCGGTCGTTTTATTTCTCCATTTTGTGTTTTCAATCTGACGACCCGAACCAAGTTATCTGTGCCAGGGTACGTACTTATGACGCGCGCTAAACTCCATTTTGTGGGGGGTAGGTGATCATCCTTGATCAGGACTAGATCTCCTATCTTTGGTTGCTCCTCAATTTTGTGCCACTTTGGGCGCTGTTGCAGACGCGTCAAATATTCGGCTTTCCACTGCTTCCACAATAGCTGTTGTAATTTCTGGAGGCGGCCCCATCGTTTTAAATATCCGCTATCTGTCTCCGCTATGTTAATTTGAGGGATTGAATTTAGGGGTCGTCCAACAAGGAAGTGTACGGGACTGAGCGCGGTGAAATCGTGAGGATTGTCGGTCATATGACACAATGGTCTCGAATTCAAATACGCTTCTATTTGATGTAGAAACGTGATGAGTTCCTCAAATGTGTAAGTGTCGGTGCCGATGATCCTTTTAAGTTGGTATTTTATTGATTTTACTCCGGCTTCCCACAATCCACCAAAGTGCGGTGAAGTTTCTACAACATCCTTCCAATCAAACTTCGATTGGTCAAATGACTTCTTCAATTCCTTGTTGGCCCCCACGAAGTTCGTCCCATTATCACTAAAGATATGTGAACATAATCCTCTTCCCGCCGTGAATCGTCGAAGAGCTGCGATGAACGCTTGTGTGGTAAGGTCGCTCACCAATTCGATGTGTATGGCCTTGGTAGCCAAACACACAAAAATGGCAAAGTACGCCTTGAGGGTTTTGGCGACCCGTCCTTCCCACGACTTTACTTCGATGTGACCTTCGTAGTCAACCCCGGAATATGTAAACGGTTGGGAAATTCGGACTCTTGGGGCCGGTAGATTACCCATCAGTTGGTGCGACGGTTTAGCTCGATACCGAAAGCAGATGGTGCAGGCATGTAGGTATCTCTTTACGCAATTTTTAAATTTCAGGATCCAATACCTGTTGCGCAAGTATGCTGTGGTTTGCTGTAGTCCTCCATGAAACGTTCGCAGATGAGCATGAGCAATCAGAAGCTTTGTGAAATGATGATTTCCTTTGAGTATGATTGGGTGTCGTTGATGAAATGAAAGATCCGCCTGCTGCAATCTACCTCCGACTCGCAAGACCCCTCAGAGTCCGTATAAGGGCAGACTGGGCTTGGGGCTTTGGCTTTCACGTCGGTAGTAAACATTTCTGCTTGTACAAGCTTTACGGCTAATAGTGTGACAGAATGAAATTCGGCTGGAGAGAGTAAATTACCTTTTCTCGACTGAGGTATGTTTCTTAAATTTGTAATAAATCTTTGACAGTACGCAATGATCCTTATAAGTTTTGTAAAATTAGAGTGTTTTTTTTTATATTAGAATACAAAAATCATTTTTTATCTGAATCCCCATTTGAGTTTTAATTGACCCTTTCTCCTCGTTTGTAGTTAAGCTCGTCGGTTGCTGTGGACACTGAAATTCCTAAGATTCGCACAGAAAATCTGGACCATCCCACCAAAGTTTATTAGCATGTAAAGCAGAAGGCGTTGTTCCTCTGCATGCTATATCTGCAGGATTCATTTCACTGGGGGCATTTTTCCAGCTCTCTGGTCTCACCTGTCGTTGTATTTCGGCTACCGGTTGTTAACAAAGGTGGCCCACTTAGCTGGAGTAGCAGCAATCCACGATAACACAATGGTTAAATCAGTCCACGCATATTGCTTCACATCTGGAAAGCCTAAAACCCTAGAAGTATAGTCCAGTAGTATCGCAAGAGTAACGGCTCCACAGAGTTCGAGTCGTGGCAATGTCTGGGTTTTTACTGGAGCGACTCTGGTCTTGGACGTATTCTCATCGAAAAAATTAGACTTTACTTATCAATAAAAGGGAAACCTGAGAAGTTTGTAATGGATAACGAGTTTAACACTATAAATATAAAGAACTTTTTGAGGCAAGAATAAATAGATATGCATTTCACTGAACCCAATAGTCACACCGGAAATGTTGATATTGAGAGATTCCATAGCACTATCTGTGAGAAGCTTAGAATCCTATACATAGAAGAGTCGAAGCTTACAATTCAGGAAAAAATGTTTAAGTTCGTAGAATTGTACAATAAATCAGTTCATTCAACGACGAAACATAGACCAGTGGATATATTCAACGGAAAAGTAGACAGGCAAAAACTGACTCATGCAATGAAAGAGAATAAAATTAGGATATTACACAAAGCAAATAGAAATAAGGGAATTTCCAACAAAATTGTTGAAGAAGGGTATGTTAAGAATTATAAAGCTCTTAGACATAAAGAACAACCTAGATATAGAAAGCTCAAACTATAGAATATTCGCACAAGTAATTTAAAACGTCCTGGAAAATTTATGAATAAATTTAAATTTGAAAATACTTGAAATGAATTGAAATAATATTAAGCTTATTGATATAGATTTTTATTATATTAATTACATACATGAATTAAATATACTACAGTCAAATAAAAACAATGTGAATTAATAAAAAATAAATTTCAAGTTTTTGTATACCTCTATAAATTATATAAAAAAATTTACATATATATTATATTAAAATTGTCCTACTACTTATGCAATGAAGTTAATATTTCATTTAAGTTCATATAATATTTATAATATATTATATATAATATTTATAGAATTAACTATGTTTGAAAACTTTAAAAAGAAAAAAAAACACTTTTGTAAACTTGTAATCGTTGAAAAAATATCAATGCTTAAGAAAAAAAAGCTCAGGCGAACTTTATTTTAAAAGGGGGAGAAGTTATGTATATACAAAAGAAACAGAATCAATTTCCAAAAAATTAGTACAAGCAGTAAAGACGCTATGTCAACTTTAATTTGGTTTTGTCGAAGGGAATTTTGTTTATAATTGTTTCCAACAGATCTGTCTCTTTGCAAGTAATAAATGTTTATTTGTATTTTCTCAGAGACCAAACAATAATATTTCGTTCAGAAAAATAATATAGAAATAAAAATGTTCCGCTGCATGTGAAATGAGCACAGCTAAAGTGTTAGTTTAGACCTAATGAAAAGTGCTAGTTTTTTTAATTTTGTGGAAAAAAGACTTAGCTACTACTTTGTTGAGTATCCTTTAATGATGTTAGAATCTTTAAGCCGGTCTGGCATGGAATGCGTGAACTTTTCCATATATTCACATATTATTTTTTTAAAAATAAGATCTTTAATCGAGGCTTTGATGTAATAATATATTTTCGTAAGCTCTTCTTTAAATGATTCCAAAGACGTTCCCAAGCCAACGGGTTAGGATCGCGGCTTTGTGGTGGTGTTACTAGCAAGAGGGACTCTATGTATTAACCACATCTTCACCATTTGTGCTACATCTTGGAATAATTGTTCTGTTGGGAGTAAAAATCTTTCGCGATATGCATTGTTTATGTAATTTGAAGCAAATTTTCCTGCTAAATCTTTTAGTATACTTCTTTTGTCATGATCTCAACATATTACCTTGTGCTTTTGGACGCAAAGCTTCATTTGGTTTTCTTCATGCTTTCGAAGGCCTATTTCATCCATAAATGATAAATTTTGACTCTTCTGAAAAAATCCTAGAAGCAAAGTCTTCTGTTTTTTTTTATTTGCTTCGCTGACGAAAGGTTTCTTTCTAGCGGTATAGGATTTATACGCCGATTTGATGTCGTTGACATTCACGACAATCCAGCCAATTAGCATTACAGCGTGATATTTGTGAAAGGTACAGCGTTGTGTTTAAGTCGATTTTTTTCTTCTCGGAAATTTTTTGATTCATAAACTGAGCAACGAATTTGGAAATCTTGCGTTAGTAATTAATTTAGTAACACAAAAACATTAAATATAAGCTAAATCTTTAAGTCACGCCCATATTTTTTCAAAAAATAATCGGTCAATTCTCTGTTGTACCAAATAGACTTATAAAGCACTAGTTTTTTTTATTGTTTTGTTTGTTATTATTACCAATATTTTAAATTCAATTTTGTAAAAGGCATGTGTAAAGTTATATTTTTACAAATAAAAACAGTCAAAATAATCATTAATCCTTATCTATTACTTCGTATGAAAAGTTAATACAATAATTGAATTATAATATATAATTCATGTTCTCCTGATGAAAGCATTCATGGTGAAGTGAAAAACTTACCCACACCGTGGTGAAATGAACAAATGTCAATATTTTGTTGAAGTATATTTTATTGTAAGTTAAAAAATTTATATTGTTTAAATTTAATATAACTAATTCTTTTTTATCTATAATAAAATGGAAAATATAAAATAATAATAAAATGGAAAAAACAAAGAAATAACATTTAGGATGCAAGACCTACATCCATTTGTACCGCCCAAGATGCGAGGAAGCCAGGTAAATATGTATTATGCATGGAAAAAATATTTAAATAAAAGCAAGAACTTTTCAAATAAATACTGGATTTTTCTTTCATTTCAAAATATGAGGTTTGTGTATTTATTTTAAAGAAACACGTATAGGAGTAAAAGTCCTTTAGAAGGAGTTTTCTAAAAAAAATACAATCCGCGCGAACAAGCCGCGCAACTTGGATTTTAAAATGAAACACAATTTTTGGGATACGTTATAAAATGTTGTTTATTCAACCGGGTACTTGATTAGACTGCTTAACAATGTGTCTAATACTTAAAATCTAACCTCGGCACAATTGACTCCAATGGACTTGGTTCCCACGGGAAAGTTCATGCAGGTTCGCGCATGCCGGTGAAAAATGCATACGGTGTGTCTGACTGGATACTTGAGCCTTATCGTATTTCAGTCAGATAGGTGGCTGCTTACGCGTGTTAACTGCCGCACTTTCAAATATCTGCGTCCCGCAGATCTACACATGAACATGTGGAGCGGGTTAGGTTTCCATCGGGTTGTTGAACTTCCTTGGTAAAGCTCTGCGCTGGGTAAGGGACTTGTTTGTGATGAAAGGACGCACGAAGTTCTGGAATGTTAGCTCTCCCGTAGATCTTTCCGCACAGAAAACAGATTGATATGAAGATTACTTATGATGATACAAATTTCTGTGATTATAGAAGAACTAAGACTTTTTTTAGGGTTTTAATGTGTTCTGTGTTTTTAACACTAATGTCATGTAAATGATCTATATCAAGTTTCACCCTTTTGCTAGTTACGTTGAACAGTATAGGAGGGAGTGCTTGTAGACACTTAGAAGTTGTACTGCAGTACGTCCGATCCTTGATGCTGATTGTTTCGTTGTCCAGCTGGATCAAGTAGGTGCTTTCTAAAGGAATTGGGGAGTTTCTTCTAAAAGAGAGCCATTAAAGTTAGTAACAAAAATAGTGTTTTCTGCGATCAATTCGATGATCTCTGCATTAGTTTTTCTGAAGTGGCATGCTGCAGTACCACCTTTGAGAATTCTTGGTAGACAAGTATCTCTAGTAATTTTTTTACTACATTTCCTCACATACGGAAGTATTCCCTATATGAAGGCAGTCACCCTCCAGTCCGTACGTTTCGTCGTAGTTGATAAGTAGTTTCGTAAAATTTAAGTCAAGTTGTTGCCCGTCATTAATTGCAGCGCGAGCGTTCACTAGATGAAAAATTGTATTCCCAACCTTCGGAATTGATAACACGTAAAGCAGTAAAGTTCCACTTGTGAACACGGACGGTCGATCGTACTCTACGGCTTCCACGACGTTTTGGTAAGGTAGGGTTTCTAGCTCGTTTATGATGGTATTGACCTCTTCAGAGTCTAATATGTTGCTATTTACTATCCCTGCCTTAGCCATCTGGCAGGCCCTAATAACTTCATTTACAACCTTCTTTAGTATAAGTATCTTGTCAAGTAAGTCATCTCTTAGTTTCTCAGATTCTCCCTTCTGTAAAGCGTTATTGTAGCGGTCGATTATTTTGTTAACTTTGTTCATAACCTCATGCTTTGCGTCAAACAACTTCTCGTTAATTTTGTAGTGGTGTTCATTGTTCTTTGCTAAGTCGGTCTGTGTTTGTAAAAGTTCGTCCCAGTCAGTTACATCAGGGGTCCCAATCCAATTAATGGATCTAACTCTTCTCGCTCGTGGGTCGCTAAGTTCTCTTAAGCGATCCTTAGTCTGGTTTAGGTGATAGTTTAAAACCAGACGTGTTTCTTCATCGCATACCCGCTTCATAACAAGTTGTTCAGTTTGTTGTACAACTCCGTCATAAATTTTTAGGTCAATAACGTATATAAGTTTGAAGTACCCATTCGTCATCCAGGCATCACCTTCCCTAACTGTCACAATTGGCGATTTATATGAAAAAATATGCAAGGCTTCCGAGGGAACCAACAAAACTAAACTGTAATACAAATTTGTTAATTTACTTAGGGATTATATCATTATATCACTTATGTGATCTAATGTGATGTGTTACATATGTAGAAATTGTTGTAGGTTACAATTTTTTATGGTATAGGGAAACATTCCCTTTTTTTTTGAGTCTCAGTTCTTTTAATTGTTCTTTTGGATATTAAAATTTTTTAAATGAGCTTTGTGAATTTTCCTACTACTGTCTGTCGTTATAGTAACACAATTATTCTTTGCAATGATCTCTTTTTCAAACAAGGGCTTATTTTTTCCTTTGATGCGCTTAATAGCGGTATAAATCATGTCCCCCTCGCGATACTTCCTGGGTTTACCTCTCTTTAAATTTAACCTTACATTTCTGGCCTCCATGTTTCACTTAATAATGCCCCTGAGATCCTTATTGATTCTTGACGGGATGTTTAAAAGATTTTGATAATTGACACTCTGGGACGATTTACGGCTACGTGGACAAGTTCCTTGACCTTTAAATCTGGATTCTCGGCTTTAAGGCACCGATAGATTTCCAGTTTTGAAGTTCCATGATATCGCATGGATACTTGGGAATGGGTGTTTCCTGCAAAGTGGGAGTTATGGGGTGCCGATCATACTTGTTGGTATTACAGATTTCGCATGACGAAGTTAATTTTTTTACTTTAGACAACATATGTGGAAAATAAAATTGTTCGAGGATTTGCTCTTTGTTTTCCCTTGCCGACCGATGGCTCTTTTGTGTTCTTTCTCTATAATTAGGGATTGGCGGTCTTCATTAGCAACCTCCTCGACAACTCTTTGCGTCACGCGAATCTTGTATTTTTCGAAGTTTTCCAGATAAACCTTTTGAAGCAATCCCAGATAGTTCTCCGGAATTTTAATTCCGTTTACTACATTTGGGTTCAAGTTTTCCCTAAGAATTTCTATGAGATTAGCCTGACAAAAGGTTCTTGCGGAAATATAATTGCGATGATAGCCCTGATGCGGTTCTTCGTGAGCACAAAGATCGATGCCAAGTCTGAAAATAAGCTTGTTTCTAAAAATATTAATTGGAGCTACTACATGTGGTATTACGTCGGAATTATCCTGATCAGCACTGTGCGCGGTGCAAGAATCTGTATCGCTGTTGGAGAATTCACAAAGTCCCTCTTCAGCCGTACCAGTCAATGAGTCTGCCCTGTAGATTGTCATTCACCTGCGGGATCCGTGGCTGATTCCGAGAGTGCTTCTTGCAGCTCGCTTGTAGGTTCAGTACTTGTGTCTTTTTCGCCAGCTGTTCCGGCTGCGTTAGGTAGACCAGGTAGATAGTTAACTTCCGTCTTCAGGCGTGAAAAAGCTTCAGCCGCGAAATTCGATTTACCTGGTGTGTAAATCAATTCGTAGTTATACTCCTCAATCCTTGCTTTCCAGTGTTTGAGTTTCGCATTTTGGTTTCTATTACTCAGTGCAAATGTCAGGAGCTGGTGGTCGGTATACATCTTAATCTTCTTTGCTCCATATAGATAATTTCTCAAATTATCCAGAGCCCAGACTACTGCAAGCATCTCCTTCTCATTGCTTGCGTAATTTTCTTCTGTTCGATTCAGAGACCGAGATATATACGCGATTGGCCTCTCCTCGCCATACTCACCTTGAGACAGCACACCACCGATTGCTAAATTTGAAGCATCTGTGGTCAAATTGAAGCTTTTCTCGAAGTCCGGAAATGCCAGTGATTTTGCAGAAGTGAGTAGCTGCTTCAAGGTTTCGAAAGCCTTAATTGCATCTTCATTGAGAGAGATTGGGATATTTTTGGATTGGTTAGCTGAAACTTGTGCAAATTCCCCTCGAGTTATATTCGTCAATGGTTTGGCTAATCTAGCATAATCACGGATAAATAGCCTGTAGTAGGAAGTTAATCCGAGGAAGCTTTTCAATTCTTTTAAGTTTGTCGGTGGAAGGATTTTTACGATAGCCTTAACCTTTTTAGGGTCTGGTAGGATATCATCAGGAGTAACAAGGTAGCGAAGAAATTCGACGCTAGTGGCCAAGAAGTTCGTTTTTTCCAGGTTGATTTTCAATCCGGCTTCGCTAATTTCGGAGAAGACGATATTGATGTCTGTTAGATGATCTTCTTCAGATTTACTAAAAATAATTATGTCATCTATATACACACAGCAAATCTTACCTATCAAGTCCTTAAGCACATCATTTATCATGCGCTGAAAGATTGCTGGAGCATTCTTAGATATTCGTACTTCCCATTCATTGTTGTTTTCGGAATGTCCTTTTCTTTCATGAGGTTCTGATGAAACCCTGAGGTCAGGTCAAGCGTTGTGAAGAATCGAGCATCACCTAGACTGACAAGTGTGCTGTTAATATCAGGGATAGGATATGTATCAGGAATTGTTGCAGCGTTTAGACGTTTGTAATCCATGACCATTCTGTACTTCTTTTCTCCGTTTGGTTCGGCTTTTTCGGAACAAACCATTCAGGTGAATTATATGGATTATTAGATGGACGGATGATGTTCTCTGACATAAGTTCATGTCTTTCTGTCTGTCTTTCGACCTCTTTCAATTGTCAATATTGTTTGTCAATTGTCAACCTGTGCGGACGTGTTTTTGTTTTTCTCCCGTATACCGAGTTCGGTTATTATTTTGAACTTTTTTTTTTTTTTTTCAAAGCCCCGTAAACTGCCGACTCAGTACATCCACCGTCGTTGTTCGTCGACCTAGTTTTGTCTGCCGATTCGTCAAACTCAACTGTGCCAGTTTTGACCCCAAAACAAAACAAAAACCAAACAAAAACAAAAACAAAAACAAAACAAAAACAATACAAAAACAAAACAAAAACAAAACAAAAAAATCCAAACAAAAAATAAACACAATAAACAAATAATGGAAAAGTGCTGTGCTAGTGTTTTGTGCTCAATTGTTGACCCCAACACCGAATGGGTAGCATGCAATGGTCTCTGTGGAAAATCATTCCATGCCATATGCATTGGACTTCCCCGAAGATCCATAACCTACCTCAAGGAGTATTGCAGTCTTTTCAATTTTTACTGCGACGAGTGCAAAGAGATCACCTTGGCTCACGTTATGCTAGCAATTAAATGCAACAACGAGTCAATTAATGCGATGCTAACCGAGAATGGTCATAATAGCAGAACTATTTTGGACAGAATAGAAAAGATTGAGGACTCAATAAACTCCATTGACAGTAATGTGGAAGCTTACAAGTCCATAGGTAGAATGATCGAAAAGCAACTGGCAGCGATCCAAAATCTGTCGAAAAACAAATCTAACCACGACAACGAGAGCGAAGTGATCAAATATCACTTCGACGGAATTAAATCTTTCCTCAAAACAAATTTTGCCAACCTCCTTAAATCCAACGAACTTACACACATAAACGACTCTATCAACCTTCTCCGTACTGATCTCGACTTGCTTTTTCAATCCTCCTCCAAAACAACACATCACACCCCGCATCCATCAGATTCTACGCTCGATGACCTGACCCTAAAAATGATTGACGTCAGCGAGGAACTCATAGCAACTCGGTTGACCGTTGCCGAAATTGGTAATGAAGTGAGATTGGCTTCCCACAAAATCGATGGAATACCCGATCAAATTCAGTTCCAGGCTAGTTCCCCGTACAATTTCTCAATTCATAATGAATTAGTAGACACGGAGTCTCATTTGCCATCATTTTCACATATTCCTTCCGCCAAATTAACAACGGAAACCGAAATGGTTTTGCCTTTATCAACTAGGAACCCTCCCGTCGCCGCTCCACGCAAACTGGTCAAACAATTTGGAACCTCATGGACACCCTCCGAATGGAAAAAAAGCCTCGAAAAGCTGAAACAGGGAAACCTTACGGCATTTTTCGTTGAAGGGGCTCCTCAACACGTTGATGTTTCTTGGGTGCGGAATTTCTTTCACCGAAGTTATACTATCACCATTAGCGAGTGTCAGATGATTTCCCTCGCTGACTCCAACAGTTCCTACAGCTTCAAAGTCAACATCCCAACCAAATATTCGTGGTTGTTCCCTACTCCTCCTGGTAAGACAACTAAACCTTGAAAGATAAGAATTTCTAAATGCTCCGAGGAACGGGAAATCGCACATCTTGAGAGTAATGAAAGTTTTAAAAATAACAATACACTTAAAAAAAGACCCCTCTCCAACTCCCTACCAAATAAGAAACATGCTTCCAAAAAACGAAGCTCTAATCTCGATCCCAACTGGAATTTTAAGACAAACTTATTCCCCAATTTTAGTCCTCCCTCCTCACTTATCCGACACAAAGCCCTTACACACCAATCTTCTAATCCCCCAATTCCCCCCGTTCTACCCAGGCCCCCTCGCCAACGCGTCTCTTTCAACTTAACCCCAACCACCCATATTATTCCTTCTCAACATTCTACGTCACCAAACCCAGCTAACAACCCAATTCCCAACTTCGACCTTAAAACTGGAGCTAAGTACCCTAATTCCATTAACTCCCATACCCTAAACCCCACATCTCATCCCCCGTCCAACTTCATATCCAATCATTTATCTCTATCTCCCTCCCCCAATGCTCCTATTCTTGATCCCCTTTTTCCCCCCACTGTTAAACTAACACAGCAAACCAATGGTACTACAGAAAGTCGATATGCTCTCTCTAGGCTCAGAGAAAGAAAGACATATGAAAACATTCGTCTCTTTCTAGCCTATCTACACGACAAATCTGACTCGGTCTGCTACGAAGGGAAAACCAAAACCAGCGTCATGGTTTCCATCCAGCAGGAATACCTCCCTACCGACCCTATCAGTCTCAGGAACCTTTATGTCAGGTACCACGAGATTTTTAACATGTCCCCTCAGAAAGTAGCAGACGACCTTGCCGCATTCGGCAACTATGTTCACTCTAAACGAGTATCACACCTACAGCGAAGCCGAGCCGACCACGACAAATTTTTTCGTCCATAACGTGCCTCCCCTGCCAGCGCTTAAACCATCCTGCCTCACACCTCCACCCCACAATATCCTTCTTACATTTTACTACCAGAATGTAAGAGGTCTTCGCTCTAAAACCAATGCTGTCCTACGTCAATCACATGCTCTTCCCTTTGATATTTACGCCTTGACCGAAACCAATTTGATTCCCGACATAAAGAACCAGGAATTGTTCTCTCCTACTTTTAATGTTTTCCGCGACGACGATCCTACCCGCACAAATAAAGATTCCCCTTGTCGAGGCATCCTACTGGCGATGGACAACAGCCTTAACTCTTCCCCCATTACAATTTGTTTATATTCTAAAGCCGACGTTGTCGCAATAAAAATATCACTGCCTCTCAAGTCCCTTTACGTTATATGTTGCTACATCCTACCAGCTCAACCTATCGAATCTTACCAATTTGTTATTGATGCGATCGATCATTTAATTGACCTGTCAGACCCTATTGATGATATCCTTATTTTCGGCGACTTTAATCTTCCTCAGCTACAGTGGACTTCATCAGATGATCAGTAGTTTTTCATCGCTTCAAATGCCAACTCAGCTATGCCAGAATGCCTCTTCTTAGATCGCTTAACAGACTCAAGTCTATGCCAAGTCAGTGGTATATCCAATTATATGGGAAGGCAATTAGACCTTATCTTCACAGCAGACCCAATTAACTCCTCAGTCTCACTTTGTCCCCTATCTCTCTCAACAATCGATAACTACCATCCCCCCCTTCTACTTTCATTTTTTCATAACTCTTCATTCCAGTCCACTCCCACCACAACTCTCTCATCCCACGACTTTCATAAAGCAAACTTTCACAAAATCAGTGAATATCTCAGCAGATCCCTCTTTAACTTTCACAACCTAAGTTTAAATGATGCCTTATCCATTTTTTATAAAGAAATATTTAATTCTATTTCGCTTTATAAACCACCCTAAGTCCTTTTCCCAATTTGTTAACTACAAAAGTAAGTCCGATGGTTACCCTCCTTCCCTCTCTTTCAACAACAGGTCATCAACCGACCCACTCACCATTGCCAACCTATTTGCCACCTTTTTTAAACAATCCTTCACCAACGACTCCTTTGTACCAGATCCATCCTATTTTAGTTACCTACCTAACTTCTCCAATGGTCCACTTATCTCTCATATTTTGGACCCGTCTTATATCGAATATAAATTACACCAACTCAGTGACGAATTCACACCCGGCCCAGATGGCCTCCCTGCCATATTTCTTAAAAAATGTTCTTCCTCTCTTTCCCTTGCCCTTTCTAATCTCTTCCGTCTATCCCTTCCACAAGGAGAATTTCCTCAGGCTTGGAAATCCTCCCGATCCACAAGAAAGGATCAAAAAATGAAATAACCAACTATCGTCCCATCGCTAAACTCTCTCATATACCCAAACTCTTCGAAAGTATTTTGTATGAAGCTCTAAGCTTCCAATGCAAATCACTTATTTCCCCAAGACAACATGGCTTCCTAAAGGGTAGGTCAACCACCACAAATCTCGTTAAATTCGTATCCTTTGCCCTCTCTGCCCTAGAGAATGGCAATGAAGTCGATGTAGTTGCAACCGATTTTAGCAAAGCCTTCGATAAAATCTCTCATCGGTTAATCATCTTTAAATTGTCTGCCCTCGGCTTTGAACCCATACTGTTAAAATGGATATCCTCTTACCTCGAAAACCGTTTTTACAGTGTTCGTTTTAGGTCAGCCCACTCCGCTCCATTTTTGGCCACCTCTGGAGTTCCACAAGGCAGCCATCTCGGTCCCCTTCTTTTTATATTAACCATAAATGATCTCGATATGATCATCAAACACTCGTCTGTCTCCCCTTACGCCGACGATACCAAATTTTTCAAAACCATTTCCTCTCCCCATGACTCTTTCCTCCTTCAACAAGATCTTGATAGTTTTTCGATCTGGTGTCTCAAAAATTCTTTGGAACTTAACATCGCTAAATGCCACTCCATCACCTTCTCACATAAGCGAATCCAATCTCCTCCCCGACTATATCTTCTCCATAACCAACCTATCTCCACTGTACAATCTCTTCGGGACCTCGGCATTTTGTGTGATAGCGAGCTCAACTTCCGCTCACATATGAATGAGATAATCCTCAAAGCCTACTCTGCACTAGGCTTTGTAAAACGGTGGTCCAAAGAATTCACCAACCCATACGTAACCAGGTCCCTCTATATTACCTTTGTTCGCCCCCTCCTAGAGTACGCCAGTCAAGTATGGTCCCCATATCACCGTGTTCATATCTCGAGAATTGAAAGCATTCAGCGCCGTTTTCTTCGATTTGCTCTTCGAGGCATGTCCTGAGACGATCCTTTTAATCTACCCCCCTATCAAAACCGTCTCAACCTTATCAACTTAAACACCCTTGAAGATCGCAGAGATGCAGCAGATTTCTCTTCATTCATCGACTCCTTTCAGGTCACGTTGAATGCGCGTCCCTTCACAACTCCATTTTCCTCAACACTAACCCTCGTAATCTACGTACTACTCGACTCTTCTATCTACCAACCCACCACACCTCCTATCGCGCGAACGAACCAATCTCTCGTATGCTACGTCAAATAAACTCAAACCCTACCGTCTTTGACTTCCACTGCACCACTTCCTACCTCATATCCGTTCTCCTTCACCATTCCAACCAACCTTAGTTTTAAGTTTTAGTTTAAGTTTAATTTGTAAGTTATAGCTTGTATTAAGCCGAATAAATGGGGGCGTTCGCCCCCACCAAAATTAAAATTAAATTCCCTTATACAAGCGAGGTAAAAATAACTTTTGGAGTAGATTGGTTCGTTGGTGGTTGTACGAATTTTCGCTCGTATGTTGGTTTTTACTTTCCCGTTCCCTAGTGTATCGAAAAGACTTTCGAACTTCATGTAAAGATCCCCTAATCTAGACCTTCCTAGCATAGAAACATTTCCGCGCAAGGTAAGCATTTGACTACTTAATTTTGAGAGGGATGATTTTATTCGATTCAATGGTAAGCATATTTTTTCTTAAAGAACTTCCCACAGATTTTGTTTTTAACCAGTATATTTCCGGCAGGACTATTGACTTGAAATGGGATTTTGACGGGTTTGTGACATGGAATTAAATTTTGTTTGATGAAGTTCTTATTCGCCCCAGTATCTATAAAGAAATTTAGTATGTCCCCGTCCCGCGTTACATATTCTATATATGGTACGCAGGAAACGAGGCGCCTTCCATAAAAATTTTTCCCCTAGTTTCTTCATTGGGAAGTTCAATGGATTCTATTTCTGAGTTTTCCTCACCCGTGGGGTTCTCTGGACCTGTGGATACCACGTGGTTTAGACGCAGCTGCTTTCGAGGGTAATTATCGGATCTCGATTCCTTCTTAACTGTTTTCGGTAAATTCATGTAGTTTACCCTCCTAGATTGGGTTGAATCGTCCACTTCCATTTTTAAGGGAGGTTTCGGTCCTGTCGGCCTTTGGGGTGGATGCTGTTGTTGAAAACTTGACCTCCGTGGATTTTGTGAATTGTGAGCAGGGTTATCTCTTGGAGGGAATGACTTGTTGGAGATTTCAGGATTGTGATGAGATCCTGAGCTACCTAAAGTCGTAGTTCACAGGGGAAAATATTATATTAGGTGCCATGACTTGTAGAGAATTATTTGTAAAGTTAAGATTTTGCATCTCTAAGCAGGTGGAATATGCTTCAAGCAAGGTTCTTGGCTTCTGAACAATGAGAAGTCTTGAAAGATCCCCACTAAGCCCACGAATAAACACGCCCAGTGCACGGTTTCTGTAGGTTTCCACCAAAGCATTTATGGTTTCGGTAGAGTAAGTTTCAGCTCTGATCTTATTGATGATCAAGAAGAATTGATGGTTGTAGAAATCATCAACTCTTGAACCACCCTGTGTGAGCTGATTAAGTTGGTGTTCGAGGGTACGGATATCCCTCTTGTTGGCGTAGTGGAGCGAGAGAATTCTTTTAATTTCATTCCACTATTTATCGAATATATTGTATGAGACCAGAGCAGAATCTACCCTGCCTCTTATTTTTTGACGTATGTGTTGTAAAATCGCACGGTAGATAGGTTTATTCCGGACTGTTTCATAGTGCTTCAGAATCGTCTCCACACTATAGACCCAGTAGACGTATTGGACTGGATTGCCGTCAAATATTTGTAATTCCTTCACTGAATCAGGCAGTTTAGAAATATCCTTCAAGTCTTGCTCGCATGTCGGCCCACATAGTAGCACCGCATCGTCCGCTCGTGGGACTGAATTGTCTCCCTGCTCCACAACCTGGAGCCGATTCCCAATAACCGCCAAGTGTTCATTAACATTTTTAATGGACTCTTGTGGATTAAATTGTTCTATTCTACTAATTCGGCCTTCTATTGTCCTGAGTTGTTCTATTACCGAGTTTATAGCTCCCGTGAGCTGACTGACTGGAAGTATTCGAGGGTACGCAGTAAGAAATTAGAGGTAAAGAAAATACAAGACAAAACACAATAACGATAGAAGTGGCAAATGTTTTTCCTTTAAATTAAAAATTAAAAGTAGATTTTTTTATGTTTTCTTAACTATTTACTCGTATATATTACTTGCAATCGCTATCAATGCTCTTTGTTTTTTTTAATATGACTGAGTTTTCTATATATATATTTTTCTTTGTTTTGTCAAAAGGATGACTTTGAACAGCAGTTCGCTAGATGCCTGCTATGCGCTCTCCATTAACTTTCGGGGTAGCTACTTTAGTTCGGAAGGCTCATATGAATCCTCTTTACTCGTTAATGCGTTAAAAATCGCAGCGACCTACTAGGGTATGAGGATCTTCACCACCAGCGATTAAAATTAATTAATTCCGCAGTAAGCCGGCCCCTTTTTTCATAAGAGTTGGCCCCTAGGCATATTTTAAGCTATGAAATTAAATTAGTACGAAAGTAACTCTACTTGAGTTTTTCTTATTTTTTCGTTAGTTTAAGAGACTATGTACTAGTCTTTTGAGAATTCAATATATGTCCTACTGCTATTTTCTTAAAGTTATCTTACTAAAATGCTAGGAATATAGGACAGCCCCTCATCGTTTGAATCCTTAGTCGCCTTTCTTTGGAATAGGATGGTTGTTTTTTTTATTTTAATTTTCTAGTTTTTAGTTTTTCTATCTTCAGGTTCCTCGTTCACTTCACTTTTCAAGCTTTTCTTTAAATTCACTTGTTAGGTCTGTGATTATACTTTCACTTTTTGTAGGATAACTTCCCTTCTTTCTTTGTTTTACATTTTTTTTTGTTCACTTCATTTATCAGATTTAATTATGATATATAAAAGCTTTTTCCGATTTTGGATAAATGATTAACGGTTCACGACTAAGCACACACAAGCTTTGGGCTGTCCCTGCTCGGGCGCCAGTAAAAATCCTTTAGAAGGAGTTTTCTAAGAAAATATAATCCGCGCGAACAAGTCGGGATACGTTATGAAATGTTGTTTATTCAACCAGGTACTTCATAAGACTGTCTAACAATGTGTCTAATACTTAAAATCTAACCTCGGCACAATTGACTCCAATGGCCTTGGTTCCCACGGCAAAGCTCATGCAGGTTCGCGCATAGTATTAAGAAAACGAGTAAGAGCGAGATAAGTTTCCTACACAACTTTTTCTTTATTAACAAATAAAAAAAGATTTAATTTATAGCTTTTTTTTTATTTGCAAGTATGCATGTTGTTTTCAAATTGGGAACACACTTTTGAATAGTTTTTTCCAAATTTGGTCCAATAATCTTTTTCTGCAAAAGAGAAATTTGGTGGAAAATGTTGAATTTAGGTGAATTCAACAAGTCAGATCAAATCTGCGAAAAACACTTCGTTGACAATATGTTTGCCGGAGAAAAAAAACATTTGCATCGATCGGCATTACCTATTACTCGGGTTAGCGAGGTAGCAAATCTAGAGGTGTCCGTGTGTGAAAGTTGAAGTGGACTGTCCGGAGGACGAGGAACCAACTTCGAATGCGTCGAAGGAAGGCGAATTGTTTTGCGATGTCGATGAGCCGCTAAGCTGTTGGGAAATGAACTCCAAAAGCGGATTTACAAAAGATTCACGAACCCAGAGAAGTAAGCATTTATCGATATGAGCACCACGCAAAATGAATTTAAAACTGCGTTTGCTTATTGCTAATTATCAGATAGCAAAAACGGAAGTAGCTATTCAATCTTTAAAAAAAAAACCTATTAAGGCAAAAAACGAAAGAATCTTGTTCCTTGAAAGGCAGTTATATTTAACAGAAAAAGAGATAATATGTTCCAAAACAACTGGAGAGGAGAACTTTTTCCATAGGTTACCCGCCGAACTACAAAGAGGACTTGAAATCAAATTTGGATAGAAAATCTAAGGGTTGTATGTATACAAATGAATTGAAAATGTTGGCACTTTCGATTCATTTCACTTCACCAATTTGTTATAGGTTGCTACAGTCATTTTTCAACCTACCTCCGGTTGTCTGTCTACGGTCCTTTATTTCATCGTGGCCAAAGACACCGGGTAACATTGAGTTTAATGTCAAGGGCTTAGAACTCAAGGTGAGTCAGCTACCCAGAATCTATAAATACTGCTCAATTTCGGCTGACGAAACGTCATTAAAAGCGCATTTGGACTACTGCAGAAAAAGCGATACCGTAATTGATTTGGAAGCCTTTGGTGATAGCAAGTATCGCTCAAAATGGCCTGTGCACAATGTTTTGGGAAACATTGGGGACGGGAAACATCCCCTCGCTAATTTTTTGTTTTTAATATTAAAAAAAATAATTTTTGAAGCTGTTTCTGCACTTCAAGTGAGTGGCTTAATTCCCATGCAATTTGTGTGTGACCAGGGATCAAAGCTCTATTCATAGTACGAGGGGGGTTCAATTTATTCTCGGTATCGATATGAAGGAAAATGCGAATTCAATTTAAATTGTTTTTATTTTTCAATATAATCTCCCCTAACATCAATGGATTTGTTACATCTTGAGACAAACCTTTTTAAACCCTCAAAAAAATAAATTTCCTCTTTCTCTGCAAAATACCCATTTATTGCCGACTTGAGTTCTTCATCATCCGAAAATCTTTTTCCATGAAGACATTTTTTCAAATCCGGAAACAGGAAATAATCACTAGGGGCAAGGTCTGGACTATAGGACTATAGGGTGGGTGTTGGATTTCTTCGAAACCACAATCTCGCGCAGCATAAAGAAGCAACACACCCGCTGCGAGTTTACCCCGTCTTTTCTTTTTAATTTCCTCCCACAAATTATGCAAAGTGGAAGCGTAGGATGTGGCGTTGATGGTTTCACCTTTTTTTTTGTACTCAATGAGCAAGATTCCCTTTGAGTCCCAAAAAACTGTGGCCATGAGCTTCCCGGCAGACGGAGTGACTTTAAACTTCTTCGGGGGGTCTGTTCCTTTTTTATGCCACTGCATGGATTCTTGTTTGCTTTCAGGGTCATAGTGGTGGACCCATGTTTCGTCCCCAGTAACAATTCGATCCATAACACCGTCCGCGTTCTCACTACACATCTCCAAAAGCTCTCTACAGCATGCGATTCTCACTTTTTTCTGAGGCGCTGTGAGCATTCGTGGCACCCACCTTGCACTGACCTTTGAAAGGTTAAGATGGTCATGAAGAATGGTGTAAATGGTACCAATTGAAAGCTTGGTGATCTCTGCCATCATTTTCACCTTTATTCGGGCATCCTCAAGAACAAGTTTTTCGACTTCTTTGATGCTTTCTCCCGTACAAGCCGGGGCGTCGGAGCTGGGGTCGTCTCAATGCTCTCTCTGCCTCTCTTGAACTCACTTGACCACTTTTGCACAGTCGATAATGAAGGTGCGGAATCCTGGTAAACAGCCACCATCTCTTCATGAATAGTTTTTTGACTTTTTCCTTGCTTAGTGAGAAATTTAATTACAGCGCGATGCTCAATTTTCACCATCATCGTCTCAGTTGCCATTATGATTCTGTTTAACTAGAGATAAAACGCGAATTAATAATCACATTTATATGAAATTTTACATGAATGCACTAAAATAATAGTATTACTTGATAAATAAGTCAATTTATATATACAACCACAGCTTCACCCCGATACCGAGAATATGTTGAACACCCCTCGTAAAACCTAGTAATATATTTTTTTTCTTTGACTCGCCTCATTTGATGAAATCTGTCCGAAATTGCCTGTTAAACAATAACTCGGGCACTCGACGTGCAACCTGAAACGACATCGATTCCAAATTAAAATTTAGGTTAGCTCTAAAAGTTAAAGAGGCACATGTGCAGTCAAATAACTTTCAAATAATGAAAGTTAAATATGCTTCTCAAGTCTTGTGCAATACAGTTGCAGTGAGACTTTTAACTTACTGCAGCTCTGGTCAAGGGCCTACAATTGTAAGCAGCACAGCCGATTTCTTAATATTTTTTAATAATTTAGTTGATATTTTCAATTCATCTCGGCGTAAAGACGCACATATGTTTAAGCAAGCCTATAGTGGAAATGAAGTTCAAACGCAATTTTTGCGCAACAGCTTCTCCAATCCATGAAAATTTTGGATGCTGAAGGAAAAGACGTAACCAACCAGTTCTATTTCATAAAGCGCTGGTTGCTTAACATCTCTTCTTTAACGTCTTTGTGGCGCAATATTAGATCTTGCGAATTTTTGTACATGTATACCAGGCATCTTAACCAGGATTGTGTAGAGAATGTTTTTAGAGAAACAAATTTATAATCATAATTTGGTTAAACATTGTATTCGATGAATGCTACTTTTTGCGCGGGTTGCAGCGGAAATTTCTGCAAAAATTAAATCGACTCGCACTTACGTTTGCTGTGAAAATTTGAGGAGGATTTTATTTTCCACTATTTCCTCAGAATTAGGATATATATAATTTTGAAATAGGGATTTTTCCGATCCTTCTTTCAGGAACAAATTTCTTTCAGTAAGCCATCTGTAAAAAAAACTGCTGTCCATTTTTGCGGAACTATTTTTTATTCTTCCATTCCATTCCATTTATTCAGCCATAAACTAAAATGCATATTTTTTACTTACATGTAATTAGTTAGCATCACTTATCCACATTTCTTCAATGGTGCATTTAGATTCATTATTCTTACTGTAAAAAAGAAGTAAAATAAATAAAATGTTTTTACTTAAGTCTGGACTACATTCGGCAAAAAGTAAAATGTGTGAACCAAAATGTTTTGTCTCTTTATTCACTATTACAAATCTGTAGCTTTCTCTCAACACGCAGTTTTAAACAAACGACCCTAATAGTCTAAGAGCCCGCAGTATAGATTTGGCAGTGAAGGATAACCAAAAAATATGTACATTCATAGGTAGTATTTATTAGTGTGATTTTAAATAAGGCGATCTGCCAGTCCTCACTGGCGGCCGAGGAAAATAACAGTACTTTTAAAATGCGAAATTATGCCCAACAGGAATAGGGGAGATAACCATTTAATTTTTATTGAAAACGATAGAGCAGAATTTGCTTGCTTTAGATTCATTGATGCCAGACGTTTAGGATGTGGCGAAGGCCACGCCAGACGCCATCAAAGTGACTGAATTATGCCCAATTTTGCATAATTAAGGTAACCATGTCAATTTTACATAAAACATAGAACAGAGTTCTATTATTATGAATATATGGTTCCAAGACGTTTACGGTGCGTTGAAGGCATTGCCAGACGCCGTTAAAATAAGCAAATATTCCATTTTTGCATAACTGACATAACCAATTTTTTTTTTCTCAAAAGATAGTTCAAATCTTCCAGATTACAAAAATATGAACGCCAGACGTTTTGCGCGCGACCAAGTTCTTGACGGACGCGTCCAAAGTGACTAAAGTAACAAAAAACATGAAATGTACCCGATCGAAAATAACTTATAAAATTACTATTTTTGTACGTAAACACTAGAAATTGACCAATAAATTAATAGAAGACCCATTGTTTATAAATATACTAACCCCAGATACTTTACCTATCGTCAAATCCTTGCAAGGCGCATCCAAAGTATCCAAACCTAACAAAACCATCCAAACCTCTTAAACCACCAATCATACGTCTAATTTTTGTCAGATTTTCAAAGTTTTGTTGTCATTGCTTACTTGATTAGAACACATTTTTATTGTTTACAAAACATTTTACTGTTTTTTGCAAATAAAATTCTTGTTTTTATGCGTTCTAAAAGCTTTCAAATGTAAAAAATAGCTTTTTGGGTCAGTTTTTGACTACCAGGAGGCAGATGCGTATGTGTGTGAGCTTTCACTTTTTGCCGTATTCGGAAAAAAGAAAAAGTATGTGTGTGAGCTTTCACTTTTTGCCGTATTCGGAAAAAAAGTCAAAAAGTGAAAAAGTGAAAGCTCACACACATACGCATCTGCCTCCTGGTAGTAAAAAACTGACCCAAAAAGCTATTTTTTACATTTGAAAGCTTTTAGAAATCATAAACAAAAAGCATTTTATTTGCTTTGATGTGACGTGCAATGACAACAAAACTTTGAAAATCTGACAAAAATGAGGGTCGTTTGTTTAAAATCTGCGTGAATCACAGCCCTCTCAATATGAAATCAGGAACTAATACATTTTTTTTTGTGAATGTATTAGTTCATTCTGAGCTTTCAAAAAGTAAAATACTTGAAAGTTAAGGGGTACTCCAACTTTCAAGTAAATTACTTTTTGAAAAGTTGAGAGAAAACTACAGATTTGTAATTGTGAAAAAAGAGACAAAACATTTTCGTGCACACACTTTACTTTTTGCCGAATGTAGTTCAGCCTTTACTCACAACCAAATGTAAACACAATTTTCCAACTGCTTTTGCCACATCCAATCCAAAGCAATCTATTGGTGGCAGCAGTATTCTGTAGAAACTGATTTTTTCTTGGGTGACGTCACTCCGAAAACTTTTCGAATTTTGATATTGTTGACAATTTTCACGTATTCATGGACAGGTTCATACGGATAGGGGTGATCAGAAGAAAACCGGTTTTAATTTTCCAATATCTGTAAAGTTTGATATCTAGGTTCAGTCAGTTAAGTTTAAACGCATTTTTATTTATATAACTTATATTACTCTTATATGCTAGACAAAAAAATGCTTAAAAATTAGCTTAAATAACTTACAAATAATATTATTCTAATTTACTGGCCCCATGCGGGCACTCTAAGTTAATCCTAACACTTAAACTATGTCTTTCGACGAATCTTACAGTCCAATTTAATTTTTATTTTTGCATTTATTAAAATTAAGAAAATGAATTTTAATTAAAAAAACTTAGTGTCGGGACTTTTTTATCTATAAAAATTAAAACTGAACCTATAAGCTACTTAAAAACTAAATCTTAACCTAATTAACCTACTTACATCTAATGCATACGTACATTTTGATTTTTTTTTTTTTTTTTAATCTAACTTAAACCTACCTAAAACTATGTAAGCCGCCCATGGCTAAAAAAAAATTAGGCTGGCCCACCTTGCTTCACATGAAGCTAACTATCACTGGAGCAGTTCGACGACAAACCATAATCCCCTTCAACAAGCCACCAAAATTGTTGGTGCTGCCGAGCAACATCCCTCATGTCGCGACTCCCTACCGCCCTACTGAACCGGAGACGCTCCGCACTGCCGTGTGCGACGTCTCTGTCGTACTTGAGTCGCCTGTCCGCAGCTGTTCGAGTGACGTGCAAGATTAGCGGCACCGCCACTCTGTCCTGGATCAGACCTTTGCTATCTAAATAGAGGAACGCTTCTGGAGGAATAAAGCCGTCAAAGCGAACTCTCTCGTGATACATATAATTGGGGTAGTAAGCCCCGGATATCAGGTTGTTCGATGAGGTCATTGCTCTTGCAACGTGCCTTCGAGTCAACTTAATGACGAAATTGTCTACTCTTATTAGGTTAGCAATATTGTATAAGACCTCATTAGGATAGAATTTTATGTACTCAGACTCTGGTGTTCTGTATAAGCGAAGACAAGTCCTATAAGTAAATAAACTTGCTCGCGCGTTGAACCACACGGGACATCCTAATACAAACATGGGCCGGATAAGTGCCATGCAGCAGATTACCTTCACCCTCGCATCGAGTTCGCTGTTATAAAACCGTCTCTTTGAAAGGGCAAAAGCACCTTTGGCTCTGGCCAGAGCAACATCTCTATGTTTGTTAAAATACAGAAATTGATCTAGCCAGATCCCAAGGTATCTGACTACATTTTGACAAGCAAGGGGCTGCCCGTGCTGTCCCACGATCGAGAACTTTCGCCAATTCTTTCTGGTATCCCTAGAGGCCCCAGACAAAGGCGTCCTAAACAGAATGGTTTCCGACTTCTGAAAGTTGATTTTCAACTTCCAGTCATCGCAATATCGCTTAATTTTGTCGAAGTCGCGTTGCAAAAGAATATTAATGACCTCAATCTTTGGACCTGATCTGTACGCGATTATGTCGTCTGCGTACGCTATGGCATGGTGAAGTGAACCTATCAGATCACTTGTGTAAATGTTGAATTGGATCGGCGAATTTACCGCACCTTGTTGCAGACCGTTTTTAATGTTAAATGTTCCAGCAGAAGTCACATCGCCATTCTTCACGATGAACTGTCTACTGGAGAGCATATCGAAAAGAATATACAGCAGTGGTTTACTAATGCCCAACCTGTCCAGCTTGAAAAAGAGTCCCTCTAACCATACTGTATTGAAGGCTTTCTCCAAGTCAATCAGGTAGACACCAGTGCACTGTTTCTTGCCTTTGTTCCATTGGATGTCAGAAACCAGTTTCGACGCAGCATGAATGATATGCCCCGCCTTGAAAATGAATTGATTATCCGGAACTATATTTTTGTCCTGAACCCACTTAGTCAGGACTCTATTGATCACCTTCTCGAAAACCTTACTGATGTTTGGAAGAAGACTGATCGAGCGCCGGATTGGAAATGTCTTTATCCCTTTTGGGGATGGGATGTACCACCGCAGTTTTCCAATACGCTGGATAATGTGCATTATTCATTGGATCATTAAACAGGGTGGTATAAATGTTCACCGCTTTTAGAGCGAGATGTCGAAGCACAATGTTCGGTATTTCATCGGTTCCAACTGATTTCTTACTTCTAAATGATTCGAAGATCGTTCGGAGCTCTTCCTTCGAAATGAACGGGTACCCTATCGTTGATGATGACATTATTTGCCTTACTCTCGTGAAACCCGAGCTCTCGAATCGCCAATCCACTATTTCATTTCGAAGGTAGAAATTGTGCACAAGGACTCGATTCTCCAGATCGTGGTTCGGGCCAATGATAACATTCGCCTTGTACACTTCCTGGAAAGTCGCTCTTATAGCCTCTACCTGCTCCTGCGATTCTCGATCACAGAGAAGTTGTCATCATCAACAGCCTCATTTGGATCTATGCCTGCTGCTACAAGTATTTGCTCGTTGTTCGTCGTGCGGGCGATTTTAAGACATGGAAGGTCGTCCTGATTATTTCTCCGAAATATTTTATTTATTTGCGGGAACATAATACAGTCCGAATTTTATTGTTCCAATACAAACTTACAAATGCTCTGTAATTTTCTTTTTTTAATGTTTGGAGGTTTTTAATCGACGACTTCAGTGTCATGATCTCCGGGTTATGTCTGTCAGTAAACTGTCTGTACAAGGTTTTTAGTCTTGACAGCAGTCTACTTTCATGTCAGTGCAGTGAGTCAATAGTTACGTTGCGGAATAAGACTTCTTCATCAGTGTGTTGGTACCAAGGAATCGTGTTGTCCATTGTTCGTTTGATTGTCTCGTCTATTAGTCTTAGATACTTGTCAATCTGATCGTTTGACAGATTTCTGTTAGACGGCGGGTAGAGCAAATTCGAGGAGAGTTCTCTAGTCAGTGTTCTGGTGAAGTATGTCCAACGCACCCTATTATAATTGTAGGAATGCCTTTGAACAAATTCATCCAATTCCGCAATTTCGTTGGGAACAGTTATTTCGGTGCTGAGACCGAAATCGTCACTGTTCAGACAGTTTGTAGTTTGTTGGTTAGTGCATGCCAGTTGTATTCGTGAGTCGAACAGCAGAAGATCCAAATAGGGCCCGTGTATGGGAAACGACGGACTATCCGTCGCCTTAAGCCCGAGTCGATACATTACACTGTGCTGACCCCACCAATTGAATGGTAGGTTCCCTCTAGTATTTGGTGAATTATTTCCCCAATCACTATGTTTGGCGCTGAAGTCTCCGCCGATAATAAAAGAGTTGTCTTCCAATTCCGGCCTGAGGCATCGAAAAAGTGTCTCGAGCTCCGAAATGAATAAAGTGGATTGAGTAGCCTTAGGAGCACAGACATGCACTATGTACAACCGCTTTCCACTACGGAGGGGGACATACACGATGCATGCTTCCAGCACCTGGAACCTACGTACTAAAAGACTGCATACTGTTTTAAAACGTATACCTTTTCGTACTAAAATCGCAACGCCTCCTCCCTGAATCGAATTGGGTCGGTTTCTCTGTACTATTTTGTATCTTCTGTGCCTCATTTTGCGTCTTTTGGTAAGCTTAATTTCGCTAACCAAAAGCACATCGGGGGCCGGGTCTTTAATCAACTTAAATAGTGCGACTCGTCGTTCGAGCTTAATCAGTGAATTCACATTTACAGCAAGGACCTTCAGGCTTTGCTCCGCCACGTACGTACCCGTTTGACATCTAGGTATAGTTAGTCTATAGACTCAGTGCAATAAACATCAAAGTATGGTTACTCTCGAATTTCGTCAGGATCACATCCAGGGTTACTGGAATAGACTGGAAAAGAGTGCACATGCGCAATTTGAAACGGACTATAAGTGTTTATTTATTTATCTATTTTCTGTCTGCTATTCTTGTCCCTTGCCGTAAAGTTTTATATTGTTTGGGATTGTGTACACCGGCGCGATAACACAATCGAATATACGTATGTGCGTTTGTGTGTGCATATTGATGTACACACATGGTTTGTTATTGTTTTCGTGAAAGTCATATTTGAGTGTGTAACTGAAAAAAAAATAAAGGCAACAAAATGGGAAAATGGAAAAAAAAGTGAAAAGTTCATTAAATTATTTTCAAAACAAATTTGGTACAATTTGTGATGTTATTTGTTCTCCGCGTACGCAATTTTTGGTTGTGCTATCAGCTAATTTCATTATCATATCAGCTAACCCTGTATATCCTCCAAATTTTGCAGAGCCAAAGGTAAGACTTGCATACCGCTGACATGAACCACTGCTAATTTTTCCCAATCCAGATACCTTAATGAGTGTTCGCCGCTAATGAAGCCCCAGCAATTGAACATTTGACTCAGTAATAAAAGTTGCTTCAGATCTGTGATCGACTAATGCCCTCAGATTAAAATAATTACCATTTGACAACCTGACTCGAACAACTGCTGTTGCCAGAAGAACACTTGACTCTTGTACTTTAGGAGAGACTACTTGAGGTTGGTTGGTATTTATTTTAGTATTAAAAGTTTATGCACCTATAGTTGTATTTACATAATTCCTTGTAGGTTTTAAAATGTGTTTTTGCCTGCAGTAATAGCAGCGCAGGAAACATTCCTGGGACCTGGGACGTGTCCAGTAGAGACTTTATGTTACTTGCAGTCTCCTTTCTAAAATGCTGCTGTTAAAAAAAAAAGTTGGAACACTCGCTTTTTGTCGTATCTGGTGATAAGCAGTTCGCATGTTTGTCATAATTTCCAGAATACAACCTTAAATGCTGCGACAAACGAGCAGCTTCACCGACAAGAGGCGATTTAAGTAGTAAAGTTTTTGAATTTCACCCAGCTACTTATTTGTGTAGACTAAGGATAAAAATACATCATGAAAAGCCAGCCATTTTGTGTACGAGCCCTCGAAATGAGGGATTTGAATTTAGCGTAACGAAGGCTCATTACAAGAAGCACCTGTGGATTCACTTTCCACATTCTTTGACTTGGCATTGTCGATAGCGTCGACCAATTCCCCTCGGTAAGTGAAATATGTTTCTTGTAGCAGGTCAAAAATTTCATCAAAGCACTGTTCGGCGCTGGTTATGTTTAACCGTGTTGTAATTATTTAAATGTGTCGTAGATTAACAACTGTTTTGTTAAATTTTATGTACGGTGTTAAAAACTGTGTACCAAACTGTGTAGGGTAAAATAAGTTAAATAAAAAAAAACTGTTCACTTCAACGTTATAAAAAATTTTGATTTTATTGTTTGGAAATGTCTTCCTTTTATGTTGACTTTTGACAAGTGCGATATTTATATTATGAAAGTTATGATAATAAGTGCTTTTATTTACATATTTAAGTGTACAAATTTTCTATGTTTTTTGTATCTTTCTTACGTTTGAAATATCTTATTTTAATGGAAATTTTTATCAGCAACACAGACCTTCTTCAATTTCATCTCGCCGAAACTTCAGTTCCCTTCTAGAATAAGAAGACAACCCGAAAGATAGTTGGCTGTACGACGTGACGCTCCAGCCTTTTGAAGTTGGAGTGGTCAGAAGTATCTGCTTCACAACACCTTTTTGATCTGCATCCGTTGAAAATTTCGACATTTTTAAAGGTTTTATTTTCTAAATTGATTATAAAGCAATATGTATATGTATCAAGTATTTATTAATATTTATTGGATACAGGAACAAGACAAGGGGCAAGACACCGACCGCGAGGGAATGGGATTTAATACTAAAGGCCAGTCTCATTAACATTCCTGGTAATACTTTTAACAGCATTGTTAGCAGCACACTTGGCAGTACTCTTAACAATATTTCCGGCCTAGTCGACGACGACTTTTTTCCCTCCAATCACAGCGCTTGATTGAAGCTCGATTTTTTCTCAGTTGACTCAGAAAAAATAATGTTATGTTTTTTTCTTCTTTGTATGAAGCCCGAATTTTTGTTAATCTGCAAATAATTTTGAAATCTTGTTATGGAGTCTTCAACTTCGGGTATGTAGCAATGTTAAGGCACAAAACAAAAAAAAAGAAAAACAAATTGTAAAATAGAGGTGACACATAGAGATTTTAAAAAAGTGTATTTTTAAGGATGTGCGTGATATGTGTTTTGTATTTTCGTCAAAAAATCCTTCTACTTTTCTGCACTTTTTGTGATATTTGGATTTTTGTATGGTGCCTTCGGTTTATAAATTTGTTTCGTTGTTTAGGACTTTCTTCAAATTTCATTCTTTTGGCAAGAAGTGAATTAGTTGGTATGATGAGAGGCTCTGTGAGTGTAATTGTTGAAGAGCAATTCAATTCCTTAAAAGAAGAACTTGTTAAATTACAAAAAGCATAGAAAATACCCAAATAGAAGTTGTAAAGAAAACACTCTCGCATTACAAAACTGATTTTAAGACACGGTGGCTCAAAACTTGCAGCATCGAAGAAAAATTTTTTAGAGCTAATGAAAATGGTTAAACATTTCTATTGCATCCTATATAGCACCAGATTCAGCAAAGAAACGTGGTCATCCGGAAGTGAGTTTTGAGACTTCTCCGAACGAACAAAAAGGGTCAAAACGCAAGACTTGAGAGATTCGGTACCTGTTAATGTCCTCAATTATGCTACCGAAATGAGCTTAAGAGCTTCTGGACAGATTCAAGCCTCCAAACTCATAAAAAAAGTAACTGTAAGCCCCAGTCTAGCTGAAAAATCGGCCAACTTTCGGAGGAAGCACACAACAACGATTTTAAAAATTTCCGCGAGAACTTCTCAAGAAAATCAAAGCATGAAAAAACGAATGAAGATGTATTTAATGGGTGGCCGTGGCTCAAGTGGTAGTGTGTTGGCTTCCAAATCGGAAGGTTCGGTGTTCGAATCCCAGCCTCGTTCTTTTTTTCAGGCAACTTAATTCACGTAAGACGAATGGTTGCCTCTAATACAACAACAAGTCTAATTACACTAATAATTTAGTCTCCCCATTAAATGTTGGATGCCACCCATGGAGCGAAATAACCACTGAGCCCAAAAATCTTTCTTTCTCTCTCTGTCCCATTTTCCTTAAAAACTTAACACGTGTTCAGGCATTTTAAGTGTATTAATACCCACTTGAGTGTTAAGTTCTTTAAAAAAAAAATTAATTAATTTCCAAGCAAAAATTGCATAAAAAATAAATCCAATCTTTTCCCAAAGAAGCACTCAACTTGCTATAACCCCCAAGTGTCCCGGAATCAAACGGTCTTCCTGAATCTGATGATACTAATGATGACAGTCATGACAGTGATGACATCTAAGGATATAATAACAATTTTTGGTTTTGTTTTGTATTTAATGGACAAATTTAATTTAATTGTTTTTTTTTTAAATTTATAAGTCTCAATAAATACCTATGAACAATTTAAAAAATGGTTTTACTAATTTGTTTTTCTTTAAGGTTTAAATATATTTTGGGACTGGTCTCAGAAGCTATCCTGCAGATTTTTAGGTTCTTAGCTGTAACCGCTGATACCTGATACCACATTTTAGGGCATTCTGCCCCACTGTGCGCCGCAGGAATCGTAATTTAAACGAAAGCACCTGAGAAAGATGAAACTAGCGAGCAACCGTATGAAGACCAGATACGAAATCAAAGCTTCAACGAAGGAGACCTGGTTTGGCTGTATAGTTCTCTATGTAAGAGTGGCATGTCACCAAAATTACAATGGATTGAGAAGGTTCATACTAGCTGATAACACGCACTAATGACATTGTCTACCGGATACAGCATGGGGATTGTCTACAAAGTAGACAAACAACTTAAATTACTTTATACTTCTCACACTTAATTTTGCTGAGTGCGCGTCTCGCATCTCAGGTTGCCGTACACAATTTTGTTAAAATTCACTTTCCCATACCAAAATTAGCTGAGTGCGCGTCTCGCATATCAGATTGCATCACACTTTTTTTTTGTATGATATGTTACATTTTAAGTTAGAATGAAATAAATATTCATTTTCTATTTTATAACCATGAAATCAAGTGCTTTTTTCATTGGTCCTTCGAGAGAAATTAAAGTAAACTTAGCGGCTATATAGTGAAGAAGTGAAGTGAAAAATAAAATAAAATACTCGTAAAATAAACAATTATTTTAATTGCTACTATATCAAACGGTGAAAAATTGACTGCGTTTTCTGCCCATGTCTCTTAACCTATGCCCATGAACTGCGAACTGCAAACTGCTTAGTGGACTTTAACTACGAACCCTAGCCGAACTTTGAGCTGTTTAATGGACTTCAACTGGAATAGTGTAGTGAAAAAACTTTAAACTTTAAACTAATTTAACTCATAGTGATATTTTAAAATTGGTAATCAAGAATTCTGCATATAACTTGAACTCGGTAAGTCGATCCAAACTCAGTATTTTAATTTGAAGAAAGATAAGGAATCTAGGAATCAAATATTTAATAACAAGAAAAGAGACACTTCAGGTTAATTGGATAATGACGTATCCAGGACTTGAAAGTAAAGTTTCCTGACCATAATTATTTAACAAATAATTTCAAGCAACAGGTTCAGGCGGTTGTAGACAAAATGATGAAGGATATAGACAATCGGATTAGAATAATTGAGAAATTTACAATTAAAGAAAATCAAGAAGATAATTCATACATCAATAATTCAACATCTCATTTTGTCTGATAACAACGATGACGCAGCAAGGAAAATATTAAACAGCAGATAAAATAATAAAAGAATACTATTTTTGGCATATCTTGATAAGTTGATAAATCAACCGAACATATCAAGGGAATCGGCGTATTTGATAAAAAAAATTCATAACACAACACAACAAAGTATGCATGCTATTAACAATTTGGGAGTTGAGACCAAGTCATGATGTCCATCCAGATTATTTATTAATTCAAAAGGTGGACAAGGAGACACATTTAAGCTATACGAACAATCAATTAAAGATCCGCATGAAATACCGCTTCTAAGAGATGTGTTGATATTTTTAGATGACTGATTTCAGTCTCTGGAAGCTTTAGGACAACCTGGAAGTCAAGGGCCAGAAAAACCAGTGCAAAATAAACCAGCTGAAAAAAAGAAAGTTAAAAATCACTGTACAAACCTGAGAACTTGCAGATATTGTAAGGATCAACATAGTACGAGTATATATATGTACATGTGCTCAATTTAGAGGAAAGAGTGTTTCCGAAAGGCTCTCTTATAACAAGTAAAATGGGATATGCAAAAATTGTCTTAATCATGAAACTAAAGACAAGTGCTATAGTACTTCAAAATGCGCTATATGTGAACGACAACATCATTCCTTGCAACATTTTCCAAAACCTAGCAAATAAAACGATTTAAGGGACTCTCGAAATATTTCAACCCATATATCAGTATCCGAAAATTCAGAGGAAATCAAACCTACACGTCAATGTTCAGTAGGATGCACGTTACTTGCAATTGCAATTGTAAAGGACAGAACTATTCATAACACATTTGACCTTAGTAGATCCTGGATCTCAAACCACGTTTATAACAGAACGTGTAGTACAATTGTTAGGATGCCCTAAATAGAAGGCAGACGTAACGTTTTCTGGCATTGCTAACTGCAAAGCTGGAACCTGCAAGAGCAAAGTAATGCTTGAATTAACATCAAGATGTCCTTTTAACTACAAATTACATTACGAGGCACTAGTCCTTACAACACTAACGAACACTCAGCCTGAAGAATTCTTAAAAATCGGTAATATAAACCATTTCTTAAACAAAAACTACATTTTAGCGGGTCCAACGTTTGACAACCAGGTCCAATAGATCTTTTAATTGGAGTTGACATATTTCCTGAAATAATTTTAGAAGGAGTAAATAAAACAAAGGAAGGCATATTGGCTCAAAACACACAATTTAGATGGATTTTATCCGGAAAAGCAGAACTAAGAACAAAAACTACAAATAAAAACATTTTGTCAATGATAACAATTAAAGACATAGGCGAAAGACCTAAAACGGTTTTGGGAGACAGAATTGGCCCAAGATGTAGAACATAAAAAATGTGAAGAAAAATATGAACATGACAATTGAACCTAAAAAATGTGAAGAGATACACGAATTGAATACCTACTGTTCGAAATAAAAATGGAACTTATGCTGTGAAAATTCGATTTAACGATAAGGAGTTTAACTTAGGAGAATCTAAAATAAGAGGGATAGCGCGTTGGTTGCTGGCTGAAAAGAAACTATCAAGGAATAATACTTTACGGCAAAATTATAATAACTTTATGCAAGAATATCTAGATCTTGATCATATGAAGCCTCTAAACGGAGAGAAAATCTAACGAAAAACGTGTATATTACATGCCACACCAGGCAGTTATAAGAGAAGAAAATTCAACTAGGAAATTGCGCGTGGTGTTTGACGCATTGATGAAGACAAGCAGTGGGTTAAGTTTAATCGAATTAATACTAAACGGACTAAAATCATCAAAGCATTTTGCACCGCTGGAGAATTCATAGATATGTTTACACGGCAGATATAGTTTCTGAGGATGATCAGGAATTTCAAAGAATACTATGGCGACCGTTACATTATGTTCCTGATGTTAAACATATTGAAATACATGGATTTCCAGATGCCTCTCACAAGGCTCATGGAGCTGTTGTATACAACAAATTAACAATTCACGGAGACATTCGTATCACGTTTCTTTCTCGTTTTTCTAAGACGAGAGTGGCACCTATAAAAACCTTAAATGATAAAATAATAACACTGCCTAAGCTTTAATTTTGTGCTGCGGCTTTATTAGTCAAACTTTTAAATAAGATCAGTTATCAATAGAGTGGTGGGAAGCAAAGGTTTATGCTTGAAGTGCTTCAGGAATTGATTATGCGGGTCCATCGGCATCTGCTTACTTCGGAGGACTTTGGGAAGCTGGATTTATGTCGATTAAATATCACTTAAAACGAATAATAGGAGAAACTAGACTTACATTTGAAGAAATGAGCACTATGCTGACCCAAATAGAGGCATGCTTAAATTCACGACCACTTTGTCCACTAACAGATGATCCAGATATAGAAATATTAATACCTGCACATTTTCTGGTTGGCCAAGCTTTGGCCAGTCCACCAGAACCAAAAAAACTTCAAATAAAAACACATAGATTAACTAGATGGAACCTTATTCAGAAAATGACGCAGCATTTCTAGCAGAAATGGCAGAACGAATATTTATGAAGATTGCATCAGCGAACGAAATGACATAGTAGCACTCATTCCGTTGGAGATCTTGTACTGGTTAAAGACAAAAATTACCCTCTAACTAGATGGCCTTTAGCAAGAATAATACAAGTGCATTTAGTTGACAATGGTATTAAATGGGTAGTAATTTTAAGAACTAAAGGAAAGGCTACCTGCAAAAGATCTGTTGTAAAACTTTGTCCACTTCCTGTTGAAAATGATACGAAAACTTCCCCAAAAAGGGGAAGGATATACGTATCCAATCCAGCGAATCTCCGGTCGATAAGTCTCCTTCCGAATATTAGTAAGGTTTTTGAAAAAGTAATCAATAGAGCTCTGTCTAGGTGGGTTGATTATAGTTCCGGATAATCAATTCGGTTTTAAGGCGGGACATGATATCTCACATGCCGCGTCTAAACTGGTGTCCGATATCCAATGGAACAAAGGCCAAAAACAATGTACTGGTGCCTGCCTTGTTGACTTGGAGAAGGCCTTCGACACCGTGTGGTTAGAGGGTCTTTTCTATAAGCTGACTAGGCTGGGGATCAATAAACCACTCTTGTACATTCTTTATACGAGTAATATGCTAAAAAACAGACAGTTCATCGTGAAAAATGGTTATGTGACTTCTGTTGGAATATTTCAAATTAAAAATGGTCTTCAGCAAGGCGCGGTCAATTGGCCGATCTTATTTAGTGTTTATACAAGCGACGTGATAGGTTCACTTCCCCATTCGCGTATGCAGACGATTTGATAGCGTACAGAACAGGTCAAAAAATCGAGGTCATAAGTACTCTCTTACAGCGTGACTTCGATAAGATAAGACGATTTTGCGATGACTGGAAGTTGAAAATCAACTTTCAGAAGTCGGAAACCGTTCTCTTTAGGACGCCGTTGTCTGGAGCCTCTAGGGATACCAGAAATAATTGGCGAAAGTTCTCAATCATTGAACAGCGCGGACAGCCTCTTGCCTGTCGAAATGTAGTCAGATACCTTGGGATCTGGCTAGATCAGTTTCTGTATTTTGGCAAAAATGTAGATGCTGCTCTGGCCAGAGCTAAAGGCGCTTTTGCCCTTACAAAGAGACTGTTTTATAGCAGCCAACTCTATGCGAGGGTAAAGGTAATCTGCTACATGGCCCTTATCAGGCCCATGCTGGTATTTGGGTGTCCCGTGTGGTTCAATGTACGAGCAAGCTTAATGGAAAAGATTCGGGTGTTTGAGAGGGCCTACGTTAGGCTAAGTTAGATATTAAGTTTTATAAAAAATAAAAAATTATGTCCATATGCTAAGTTTTTGTTAACAAATATTTTTTCATAGCCTTAAGTATTCAAAATAAATAGGTCTAAGTAAAATGTAAATAAAGTCGAAAGACATAGTTATAAGAATTTAGAGTAGCTTAGAGCGCCTGTGTGGGGCCAGTAAGTTAATTTAAGATTGTTAAGTAATTTTAAGCTGGTATTTAAGCATTTTTTGTTAGTATGTAAGAGTTAATGATTAAGAAAATAAAAATGCATTTAAAACTAGAACTAAAACTATAATACGAAAACTAAAGATGCAATAGAAAGGGGTGACATAACCTCGAAGACGAGTAACACACCTCAGAATTACAGATCACAGACCAAAAGAAAAAATGCAATTTATTCAAAGATTTTTTGATTTTACTTTTAACTGCTATGACAATGCATTGCGTGACTAAAACTAATGCTCAATACACTATCAAACACCCACAGCCAGGCTTTTATGTAGAAAAAGCCGGAGAGGTAAAACTTAGTCGAGCAACTTTAAGCGTGGAAGTTATATCTAACTTTAATATGGCGCATTAATATAGAAACATAAACGATATCATAAAAAGAATGGAACGATCATGTAGCATATCAATGGAATTTCGGGGGAAACTCATAGCCTCACTTTTCTCAATCACCTCAAAGACAATCGTTTGGATGTGAACTGGAAATACTTGGAACAATGATCGATCACGATAACAAATGTTCAAGGAGAGGATTATTCGGAAAGCTGTTGAAAATGGTCTTTGACGTCAACGACAAAATCTACGCGAACATAGACAATTTAGATCACAACCATGGCTTATTGAAACAAGAAATTCAACAGCAAAAGGTGTTAATGATGTCGACAACAACGTCCTAAAATAAACTGAATAAGAAAGCGGATGGAAAATTCAACATACTCACACACAAACTAAACTATGTAATCTCAGAGATAAACAAAATGTATACTTGGTTTGAAAAAATTTATGCCAATAGGGTTGGGCTGCAAATCCTTGCAGCATACCAAATATCAATTCGCCTTCTTAGAGAAATGGAATCGTGATACGTCCAATTCACAACATTTTTTGGAATTTATAACGCCAGGACACATCCACGAAGTAGTTAGAAATGTGATGACTAAATTATCGCCTAACTTAATAATTTTAGAACGGTTTTCTGATCGAATTCAAATAAAACTTAATGGAACTCACGCAATCATTACCGGATTCTTGCACATTATACGACTTAGTCAAAATAACTCCAACACCTAAAAGAATAAACAATGATACATTTGCAATACCGGAAATTTCAGCGTACTTTATGGCAATAGACTACAATAACCAGATGTGGCACATTGAAACAATTCACATTCTTGTGTAAGCACGGAGTAATAAGTCAGATTTCTGCCTGTAAAGCTTGTGTCATCGACCACTTATATCGGCGGATACCAAAAAGCACTTGCAGTATGAAAAAACTTTGGATACCCAACCACCTGGAAATATCTGTACCTTCAGAACACATGGCTCTTCGTGGCAAACAAGGCAATTGTAGGCAACAGTGGTAGGACATCGCTTTAGACGGTATTAGCATAATCCAACTGGGCCAATCGTGTTTTATCCAGACTAAGGAAAATACTCTCTTTACGGAAAGAAACCCAACGATAGATATCTAATCCACTTTTATAAAACCAATAAACTTAAGTTTAAACTATTCATTATACATGAAATCTGAGATTTTTAATTGCAAGACGAAAATCAAATAGTTCGTTTTATCATCAGCAGACTCATGGGACAATCTTAACCAAGAAATTAGCAGTGACGAGCTGTTACATTAGAAGAATGTAGCACACCATTCAACTGCGGTTGGTTGGTCGGTTACAACATTGCTGATATTGGCTATTGTTTGTAAAATTGCAAAAGTTCTTAGGCGAAGAAAACCAGAAGTAAAACTAAACGGGGTCAAAGAAGACTTTATTCTAGAACCAGTAGATGGAGCGCCATCCTCTTTTGCACAAATTTAACTTTCTAACCATAGCTTAGGTTAGGTTAGGTAAGAGTGGCTGTGGGAAATACCAACCCACTTAGGCCTATTGGCCCATTGTGATGCCACGTGGATCTATAATCCTCTTACTAATGGAACTAGTTTGAGCTTATAATAAAGCGTATTAGACTGTTAACGTCTATGTTTTCTAGATAGATGAGGCTTTCTTCTCTGAGAGAGAAATGGACATGTGCAGAGTTGGTGGAGGATTGTCTCCTCCTCTTCCTCGTCCATGCAGCTTCTACATAAATCATTTGTAGAAGCGCCAAGCCTTCTCGCGTGCTTGCCTATGAGGCAGTTTCCGGTAATGATACCTATTATGGCACTGAGGCGTTTCCTATCTAAAAGGATCAGACACTTAGAGCGACTCAGATCCAGCCTTGGCCAGATCTGATTGGTCGCTAGACATGTTTGCCCAGCAGTCCACCTAAGGTCTGTTCTTTTATTGGCATCCAGCTTTAGTGTTAGTTTGCACGTAGCGATTAGTATAGCTATACTACCTTTATCCAGTAGAATAGGTAGAGTGGTTCCAATTTTGGCGAGTTCGTCGGATCTGCAGTTCCCTGGAATGTCTCTATGGCCCCGCACCCAACAAAGGTGAATGTTGAACTGCTCTGCCATCTCCATGAGAGATGATCGGCATTCGAGGGCGGTTTTAGAATATAATGAGACCGAGTCCAGGGACTTGATGGCGGCCTGACTATCCCAAAATATGAGGATATCCTTTGCAGATGTCACGTTTTTCTTCTGCCAGGAGAGAGCTTCTTTAATCGCCAAAATTTCCGCCTGAAATACGCTACAGTGATTTGGAAGACGGAAAGAGAGGTTTAGATTTAGCTTATCTGAGAAAACACCGCCACCAACTCCGCTATCGGTTTTAGATCCATCTGTGTAGAGACATGCTGACATATCTTTTAGCAGAAGTCTCACCCAGTTTGAAGTTGATTATCCTGCTTTTTAGCATTAGACCGATCAACTCTCCAACTGAGTCATCTACCTGGAGAGATGACAGCCCAGTCGTGCCTGCAGATGTGTTGACGTTGTTAAAGGCGCCCTCTATGTCTAGGAAAGTAACCATTGTGTACTCCTTATATTGTAGGGACCGTTCGATGTGGCTAGTCAGAGAGTGCAAAGCCGTTTCAACCGACTTTGCTTTACAGTAGGCATGTTGAGCCGTAGACAGAAGTCTTGGATCAACTTTAGCTCGAATATGGATATCAATCAGTCGGTCTAGAGTTTTCGGAAGGAAAGATGTTAGACTTATAGGTCTGAGGTCCTTTGGGACAACATGAGAATATTTTCCGGCTTTGGGAATGAATACTATTTTGACTTCTCTTCATAATAGTTGAACGTGGATAAGTTCTATACAGCTCCTCATAATATTTTCTAACACTGGTAGAATAATATCTGAGGACCTCTGTAGCTTGGCAGGTATTATACCGTCCGGACCAGCAGACTTGTATGGTTTGAAGCCATGCAGCGCCCAGAGCGGTTTGTCTCTCGTAATCAGACCATGAATTTTGGTCACGGTTGCAGTAGGCCTGTTTGGGCTGCTACTGGCCGCGAGTTGGGAGCTATCTGGAAAGTGGGTGTAGAGAAGCAGGTTGAGTGATTCATCACTAGAGGTTGTCCAAGAGCCATCGGTTTTTTTCAAACAGCTAGGCAACATAGGATTTGTAGAGAGGATTTTTCTTAGCAGCGATGCCTCAGAGGTTTTTGTGATTTTATCACAGAATGACCTCCAGGATTGTCGCTTTGCCTTCCTCGGTTCTTTTTTGTATAATTTGAGGGATTCTTTATATGAGTCCTTGTCAGTCACTTTTCTTGTGCTTTTTGCTGCGTTGAAAAGTTTTCTACAGGCGTTTCTGAGCAGTCCCAGTGCCGATGTCCACCAATGGGGCTTTTTCTTGCCTCTTGGTTGAATAAGAGGGCAGGAAGCGGTCATAGCCTGATTGAGAGCCAGAGTGAATTCCCTGACTTTCCTTTCAAGCTCATTGGTGTCACGCGGGGTACTTGATAGTCCAGAGGATAGCGTTTCTGACAGTATTCCTCTGTATTTTGGCCAATCAGTTTTCCGGTAATTCCGGAAAGTTAGTTGGCTGGGGGGAGCATCACTCAGACTGAATTGGATGTATCTGTGGTCTGAAAAGGAGTGTTCAGACGATATCATCCAGTTCGTTAGCCTTTGAGTGATGCTGTCGGAGACAAGAGTAATACCTAGCACTTCTTGTCGGTTATAAGAGTTATAAACGTGTGCTCATTGCCAATATTGCAAATTAAGAGGTTAGTACTTAAAATATAGTCTAAAAGTGAGTCACCTCTATCATTGATGTCGGTACTGCCCTATACCGTGTGATGTGCGTTACCGTCGCATCCGGTTATGAGGCCAGTTTTTTGCCTTCCAGCTTCCAGTACCACCCTTTCTAAGTTATTACCAGGGAGAGGGTCCACATGGTCGTGGCCAAGGTAAGCCGATGCCAGCCAGTAGGAGCCTTTGGCAGTCTCTAGTCTGGCAACGGTTAAGTCGGGGTCGCTGAAGTTGGGAAGTAGAAATACATTAAGGCTATAACCATTACATTAACCATAGTGCCGGCAGAATGTCTATAAAGTAGACAAACAACTTAAATTACTTTATATTTCTCACACTTAATTTTGCTGAGTGCGCGTCTCGCATCTCAGGTTGCCGTACTAACTTTTGTTAAAATTCACTTTCCCACACCAAAATTAGCTGAAAGCGCGTCTCGCATATCAGATTGCATAACACCTTTTTTTTGTAAATACTATATGTTACATTTTAAGTTGGAATTAAATAAATATTCTTTGCCTATTTTACAACCGTGAAATCAAGCGCCTTTATCTGTGCTTTAATCAGGGATCGAGGAAAAATGAAGCTGGTCCATTTGGATAGAATGTGTTGTTTCAACAGAACGATGAATGGTGAAGTTGTTCGGGACGAACAACTTTAGAGAACGAGCAGTGTGATATCTGTTTGAATGTGAACAGCACCATCTATATTTGAATAGCAGAGGATTTCCATATTTGAATAGAAGAAGGCTCAACCATTCGAGAGTGGAAATTTTATCGAATCGTTTAGCAAAATAGAAATTTGTGGGGAACGCTGGTACAGAATATTTTCGAGGGACGCCAGCATTCCCAAAGATATGTAAGTCAGCTTTAAAGTGTAATTTGAAATGTGAATTACGTGTACTGATAAAATGGTTTAAATATTATAAAAGATAGCGAAAAGTAGAAGTGGTTGAGAAAAGCGATTGAATTGTAGTTTTATTAAATAAAGCGATTCTATTTAAAGGTTCTCTCCTTTATCCACACACAAACATTTTACAACGGTGCCACAATCTCTTATTTTGACACAAAAATAGTGTCACCTTCTGAATAGCAGGAAAATGCGACTTGGTGCTCGTCCTTCACCACGGTTTGCCTAACGAGAGAAGGGAAATAAACCGGCAACGCCATGGCTGCCATGATGCAACTCCTTTTGTCGAAAATGGACGAACAAAAGAACATACTCGACAAACAACAGTAAAGAACAAAAAAGTCAATGGAGTAGATATATTTTTCTTGCCGGCATTTTTATTTCGGTTTAAGCTCAAATATAGTTATAGAATAAGAACTTATGCTTGTGCTGTATAAACAATAAGACAAAGTTGGGCTCAAGAATCGATTGAGTTAGTAAATTTTATATAAATAAGAGTCAGAATCTATGTAAAACTTTTTCATTTCTTGGAATTTTTATATTGTGTTCACTTTAATTAATTTCCTTCGTGTTAACGGTTGACAAAATAAAACGGCTACTTCTCTCACACACACACCAATGGCTGGAAAACGGAGAAGAACAAATACCCTTCCCGAAACAGAGAACTCCTCTCGACTATCATTGGCCTCTCCAAGAAACATTGTGGATGCTGCTGAAATGTGGGACAAAATGGATGAGCGACTACGTAAACAAAGTGAGTTTACAATTTCTTTGCTTTCCCCAAAATCAACGAATCGGAAGGAAAATTTTTTAAGGAAATTAAAAGTCAAATACTCAAAATATTTTTTTTAAATTTTGGTGGGGTCTACCGCCCCCATTTATTTGGCTTAATACAAGCTTAAGAACAAGAACTTAAAACTAATTAAGGTTTTAAAGCTAGGAGTGAAGGAGATCAAATTTGAGGGAAAGAGTACTACGATTAAAATCGAAAACAGAAAGGTTGGAGTTTACCTCGCAGAGTATACACGAGATCGGTTCGTAAGAGCCATAAGTGTTGCGGCTTATTAGTTGACAGGGGCAACGTAGATTTCGAGGGTTAGTGTAAAAGAAAATGGAGCTGTAAAGAGATGAGCAATCGACTCAGCCTGACAGGAGTTGGTGAATGAAAAGAATGTCTGCTGCGTCCCTCCGTTAATCAAGAGTATTCGGGTTAATGAGTTTGGGACGGTCTCTATAGGGAGTTAAGATTAGAGGATCGTTCCAAGGTAGACCTCGAACAGCAAATCGAAGAAAACGACGCTGGAGTTTTCAGTTTTAAATGCATTTTATTTACTTAATCATTAACTCTTACATACTAACAAAAAATGCTTAAATGGTAGCTTAAAATTACTTAACAATCTTATACTAACTTACTGGCCCCGCACAGGCGCTCTAAGCTACTCTAAATTCTTGTAACTATGTCTTTCGACTTTATTTATATTTTACTTAGAACTATTTATTTTGAATACTTAAGGCTATGAAAAAATATTTGTTAAGAAAAATTTAGCATATGGACATAATTTTTTATTTTTTATAAAAACTTAATATCTAACTTAAAATAAACCTTAGCCTACCTAACCTATATACACAATACACACATACACACACATAGACATTATACACAATTATATACATACATTAGTATATACCTTTGTATTTACTTTGTATATACTAATATATGTATATATTTCTTAAAAGAAAACGACGCTGGATGCTCTCAATTCGTGATACATGAACTCGTTGAAAGGGACACCACGCTTGGCTAGCGTACTCGAGAAGAAGGCGAACGTAAGTCATGTATAAATGGGTTAAAATAATTTGGTATCGACAGTATAGGGAGAAAGTGCTGAGTGTTGCATGACCCTTTCAAGATCGTTAATGGGGAGGATGAAGAGGAGTGGACCTAGCTGACTACCTTGAGGAACACCTGAAGTGGCCAAGAAAGGGGCGGATAGGTCAAACCTAAAACGGAAACTATAAAAACCATTATTCAGGTAAGAAGATATACATTTTCTTTCTAAGGCTGGGAGAACAGAGGACACGAATTCGACGAGGTAAGTGGTAGTTGATGAAAACTGTGTGGGTTAGGGGAAATAAAAGATTTGCACTGGAAGCTTAAGGCTTCGTACAAAATGATTTCGAGGAGTTTGGCAATATGTGAAAATCTGTGAAAGTTTAGCTATGAGGCCGTATTTCGCTCTTTTTTGTGTATCGGTGTTATGAAAGAAGACTCCCATATCTTTGGAAATTCACCTTGAGAGAGCTGAAACTGGAAAAGATTTGAAAGAGGGTGGGAAAATATGGAGGAACACTTTTTAAGAAATATGGATGGAAGGCCATCTGGGCCGGGTAAGTACTCGTATTCACCACTAAGTTGTTGTAACTTCTTTCCTATTACTGTTTGATCAACACTTAGAGAAATGGGAAGTTAAACAGGTATTTGAAATAAGAGGGATCTGGTGCAAAGGAGTTATCGACCAAAGATTGCTTAAAAAAAGTAGGAAAAAAGTTGGCTATGGTATGCGGATCGCTTGGTGATATGTGGCCGTGCGAAAGGGATGGAGGAAAACCGTCAGATTTTTTTTTGTAGTTATCGAATTGGTAGAAAGACTTAAAATCGTTTATAAGCCTTGATTGCGCACCATCCAGGTATGATATAGAACGTAATAAAGATCTGCAAATGAAAACTGGGCATACCCAAAGCAGCAAGGTCGTGTGAAACTTTTTCGGGAGACATATTGAAAATCTAGTGGAACTTTATATGTACGTTCCTCAAATTTGTAAGGTCAGTAAGGAGACCTTGTTGCTGTATGGAGACCATGTTGCTTGTTTTAGTTTTTCCCTCATAACAAACTGAGTCGGATTTGTCATGCAGATACGCTAGAAGTCCAGTTGTCTTTTTTTCTCTAAGCCTAGAAAGCGTATAATGACATTCTGTTGTGTCAAAAGTTTGTTGAGTTATTTTAACTGTGGGAGGCGGAGGGGGGTCAAAAACGGGGCTAGTGGACGAAGATGTTGAGGGTGAAGAAGAGGTAAATGAAGGGCATTAGACACATTTCCAGATGAGGGATTTATACAATATGGGATCTTATGCAATTGGGATATTTAGTTAAGGTTTCAAGATCGAAATTTGGGAAAGAATTGCTAGTGGGAGCATGTGCAGAGGGATAATAATAAATAACATTATATCCGATATTAACAAAAGCATCACTCAAATTGAATGTCATACACCACCACGAATTCGGATGTAGACGCACAAAAATTGGAAGTGAGGTCTATTAAAGCATCACTAACTGAGGTCAAAACAATCAACGTGAACGATCTAGCAAAAGTCAAATCTGAACTCGCAGGGGCAACATATAAAATCCGAAACTTAGAAAAATATTTCATTTGAAAACTTCTTTATGTTCGCAAGTCAAACATGAATTGTCCGGTTTGTTCCGAGAAAGTAGAAAGAAACTGTCTCTTAAAAGGGTCTTGTGATGATTGCAAAGGGTTATTTCACGGGGCGTGTGTGAATATCTTCTAACAGGACATCGAATGCATGAAGATTTGTGGAAAATCTTTTCGCTGTGATAGATGTGCTGTACTCAGGCGTAGATTTTTTAACGTACCTCTTCGTGTCCGGTTTACAAGCAGCCCGAACGGAACGAAATTCCAATCACGGCAAGTAAGACCAAAAAAAAAAGATCAACGAAGAACCAAACGTAATTGAACCACCTGGTGCCTTTACACTTCAAATGATATGTACGAAGTTATCCAATTTGGAAGACGTAAATAAAGAATCGCTTATTGAACTTCGTGAAGAGAACAATACATTGAAATCAAAAATAAATAGACTTGAAGAAAAACTAAATTGGCAACATTTAATTCACTCCGTAACTGCATAGAAATCTCTGGCTTTTCTGACGTAAGCGACAACAACGTAAAGAATATTGCACGGAGTATCTTCAGAGATGCACCGGGCGTTGAAGCAGCTGACGACCAATTTAATAAAAGCTATGTAAAGAATGTGCAAAAAAAGAACGGCAATAATGGAAACAGCGGTGCATCAAGCAAGCACTGTCGGACTTCGCTCTCAAACGGCGGATTATGATGGAAAAGAAAAAGTGAAACCTGCTCTCGTGCCAATATGGTAACAGCAACAACATCAGCAGGAAAGGGAAACGCACTTTCCTGCATATCAATGATGCCCTAATTTGTCTTTTGACAAAGAAAATTAATTAAAAACCAATAATGAATTCCGATTTAAATTATCTCGATGATATTACCTCCTCCAACCTTATTGATACTAATTGTGAACAAGCTTTTTCATCCAATTTATATTGTGAAAACAAACTTTTTTCTTACACCAAAACATTAGAAGTCTAAGAGAAAATTTCATTAGGCTAGTATCTCATATATAGTAGACACCTTTGCATCTTTACCGGATTTTGTATTTGTCTCGGTGATTTGGACATATGAATTCGATAAAAAAGATTATAGTTTGCCGGGTTATGATTTTTTTACAAAAACGAATGAGAACTATGTGCCAGGTGGAGTAGGCTTTTTCGTTAAAGAACAATTTGATGATTGTGTACCAACGTACCTCGTTAACTTCTTAAGGGCTGATATCCTAAAATTGTGTTTCACAGTAAACAAAGCAATTTTTGTTGTTTTGTCTACCGGCTTCACAAATATGATTTTTCGGTATTTGTGGAAGAATTCTCCAATTTATTAGATACCTAATGAAAAGTCAAGGAGTTTGATAATATTGGGTGATTTTAATTTTAATATTCTTGAAAAAACTGACACAGTAGCCGAATATTTGGCCCTATTGGCTTCTCATTGGTTAGAATCTGTTATAAACGAACCGACAAGCTGCTCAGACCAAATTGATTACGGACGTTTTTCCGATATTTCACTTAACGCATGTGAAAAATGTGTCTTAGATTTTGCAATTACTGATCACTTAATAACAGGTTTACTACTAAATCCGATTATTAAAAGTAATAACCATAAGCCTAATTCTCACAATGAGGTAACCAGAATTGATTTTTCTAAATTAAAGTCTATTCTCAGCTTTGACTCATGGGAATGTGTTTTTATGTAGCCAGATCCATCTAAATCGTATGATATTTTTCTAAAATGCCTTACAAATCATATAAAATATTGTAGATTTACGAAAAATATAAAAAGGTGGTCTAAAAGGCTCAAACCACAGATGTCGCATCCCCATACAAAAAATGTTGATCTTTTTTGCGATGAGCAAACAACGATGGGCAAACAAAACGCTTTTCTGCTTCGCAAAGAAAAAAAACGGAAAATAAATTTTCTTTCTTCCTTTTTCTTTTACGAAAAGCTTTCACCACCACCGTAGAATTTGTGACATACCCACAGCACAGTCAGGAACAGACAGAGCAGAAATATACCTACATATGTAGATTTAATTAGGGTAGGATAAGATCAGGAATAATTTTAATGCGATCTGCGATGATGTTAAGAATTTGTAGGTACAGTACAAACAATTTAAATAGTAGGTACTGTAGGTATTGTAGGCTAACTTGGCCAGACAAGTATTGGATTTTCATTCGAGTGTTCATATTCTTTCTATTTGATCAATATTTCCGTCAGATCGGAATTGTTTTTGTTCTTTGTCATTTCTTTGACACAAACTATTTTTATTGAAATCAGGTCTTCAGCTGGTAATTCTATTGATATAAGTTAGTATTTACAATATTTGGCTAGTTGGAATATGTTTTCATTCTTGCTCCTTTTTTAATACAATTTTCGTTTTTTTTTCAATATCCAAAACAGCATTCCAATCTAACTGTAAATATTCAGAATCTTCTTCTTCAAAATTAGACAATTTTGACTTAAACAAACATTTTAGAGCCATAATTCTCGTGTAGAATTTGTTGGAATTAATAATCATAGTTGGTTGCTTGATAACACAATTTTGATCTAATTTAAATAGCCCCACTCCCAGTAATGGGGTGCTGAGTGTTTGGGATCCACTTCCACATCCACATATTGAAAGAGTTTCTTCTTGTTGAAAGGCGAATCCAGTGATTCGAATTATGTAACTGAATCCACATTTTTCCTGAATTGGTAGTCTTGAGAGAACAATAAGGCGATAATTGTTTTCTGTGGTTGAGTTGATGGATTTCACACTGATTTTCCGTAGAATGCCTGCAGAGATATTTCCGGTCATCTTTTTTCAGACATCTTGGATATTCAACTTGTGATACTGGAAAATATTGGTCTCTATATGGACTTATAGCATAAAGTGTGCGGATGGTTTGATAAACACGAAAGAGTTATTGTGTTGAACTGGTAATGGTATCAGTTTAAAAAACTGAAACACCTGACTGACTAATAGTGGAGCTATTGAGAAACAATATGGCAGATGAGGTGACACGGGCCTTTACTCTTAATAGCTCATATAGTTTAGGTAGATTGTACTCATCATATCCAGGAAGTGTTAAGCTAGTTGGTATATTGTTACGCAGAGCCAGCATGAAGAGTCAGCACTTCTTAACATTTCAACAAAAAAATGGGAATTGTTGTGATACCACTCCCACGGGCAAAAATCTTAGCAGATTGCAGGTATAAAAACTTAGAGTAGAATGACTCTGCGAGTCCATTTTGCTATAGAAATAAAACTTGAATACACCTAAAATTGTTGTGCGTTAAATTATTCATTCGTTTTGCTGGATCGTCGTCACTTGTCGTTTACTTCATTCGTTTTGGTTGATCGTCGTCACTTGTCGTTTTGGTTTCGCTGAGCTTTTGCTCTCGTGTGTTTTTCTAGTGCTCAACTGCACTCATATTTCAAACTTTAGATACACAAAGTTAAAGTTGATGGGAGAAAACCCTTCCCTAAAATCAGCCCGCGTGTAAGTTAAGGTACAATAAAAGAACTATGTCAGATCAGGCATAACAATATATTTCCGAATTTTGTTGATCTCATTTAAAAACTGTTTTGCTGATAGGATTAGTGAGCTGATTCTACCTTGATGAGTGTCCGTAATAGCTTCCAGAAGTAATAGTTGAGCTCGATGAAAACTGTTTATAAGTTTAGACACGTAAATAGTGACCGAATTGAACACTTGTGATTGCACAACTGTCTGGTTAAGGTTGTCGATAACGTGATTAACTTGGATCAGATGTTGCTTTATTACAATGAACTTAATTGATGTCACAGATTTATTGAGAATATGGGCCGTGGATTCAATAGTAGATATTTGTTCTTTGCTTAATGCCAGGAGGTGGTTTTTATTGTTGTTTGCTTTTTCAACGTTAACTGCCATGTAATGCGCATAGCCCTGATCAAGAACACCAAACAGCTTGCTTGCAACGGTGCCAATGAAATCGAAGGAGATCGTCTTTTATGTATGGCCAATCCATTTCTATGTTTTAAAGTTTCGTTTAAACTATCAGTTTTCTGCAACTGCTGTTCATATGTTGTTCGGCTGAAGTTGTATGATTTCGCATCTTCGTTTCAATCAATTAACGCTTGCTTTTATGCCTTCATACTACTGCGATTAGTTAGATATGTTGAAATAAACGAAGAAATTCCAGTCATCAGTGATTAGACTTGCTTCACCTAGGTCTTCAAAGTATATCCCAGGGTTGACTGTAAATTTATTGATTTCTACTGCACTTGATGTTGTTGTTTGGCCCACTACCATTCCAATTAGTAATGCAATAATTAATAGAGTGGTTAATAGATTTACTTTTATGTTTCATTCCGGAGAAGCTTCTGGGTATTTTCGTTTTGAGGGTTGGAGTATCAGAGGTAGGATTTTGTTTATGTATTGGAAAAAGCCGACCTTTAAGGGGGTGAGTTATTTCCTTCTTTATTGATGAATCCCTAAGATTGCTGGGCGATTCCTTTGGCATATCTGGGTGAATTTCATAAAGCAGGGGACAAACTTTAGCGATGGATGTTCTTATTTCTCCCGTTGGTGTCTTTACATCGACTACTCGAGTCATTTTGTCTTGTCCTGGAATTGTTTTAATAACTCTGCAGATTATCAATTTTAATGGAGGTTATCCTCCGTTAAAAGCACAAGTATTCCTGGTTGTATGTCTTCTTGAGGATGCTTCCACTTATGTCTTTGTTGAATTTCTTCTATGTACTCCCTGCTCCATGTACGCCAGAACTCCCGATGTATTGATGTTACAAAATTCCATCGAGCTACATGGGTGATACTAGACGTCTTACAATCCGGATTCAGGATACTAGTCAATGGTGCTACAATTAAAAAGTGCTCTGGGGAAAGAACTTCTATATCATTCGAATCCGATTACATAGGAGTTAATGCCCTTGAATTAAGCTCTGACTCTATTAGCGCTAAGCCTGTGGTAAATTCTTGTTGAGTTAATGCCACACCAGTAAATACTCGCTTCATGTGCTGTTTGGCGGACTTAACAGCAGCTTCCCACAGATCTCCGAAATGTGGGGATCTTGGAGGAATCGGTTTCCAGTCGATACACTTCTCGGCACAGTGATCTCTAATGGATATCGTTCCTTCCTCGGTAAAGATCTTTGAATAGAGTTCCTTGAGTGCTTTCCGGGCTCCCATAAAGTTTGTCGTGTTGTTAGAAAATACATAGTGCTATAAACCTTTTTAGTGCTAAAATAAATGCTTCGTTTGCCTTTGTGGACCAGCATGCAGATTATCGAAGTCCAATTGTGTCATTAATAATTTTATAAAGTAAAATCAAAATCATTTGATGTGTGGCTTTAAATGGGAGTGTCGAAGCTTCTAGTCGACCTCCTGTTCTAATAATGTTTTTGTCATCCAGGAATGGTGACAATGAGCTTAGACGACTTTTTTCGGACACATATCTTGTTTTCAGGAGTAATTTAAGATCTTCTGGAAATGCTGTTCTTTGCAGATATTTACCTGCTTTTGCTGAGATGATTGCCTGAACTGAGAGAACGTTGTCCAGAAGTCTATATCCTCTTGCCCTTTTTAAGTTACTAATGAAGCGTATGACATATGCTGTTATTTTTCTATGATTGATAAAGTCAAGATAATGGTAGTTTGTGTTCTCTGCTATTAAGACAATCTTCACTATTTTAGTTTCGGGTATCTTATCTTCCTTTGCTAGTTTTGATTTTATCAGCCAGTAAAATCGAGATTTTCGAGACTAAAGATCAGCAGAGATCGGTTGAGATCGGTTTTTATAAATTTCCATTGGTCTTTATTCGTCTCATCTTGAATTATAGAAATTCGATTAGCTACAAACGTTTTCAAAGGGGATTGTGTGTCTATACATGCTAATACAATTTGCGAATACGTCCAAAAATTTGTTTGCTTGATATCCATTTGGCGGCTTTGTTTCACGTGTTATCAGCTCTGCGGCACACAGTTCAAGAATAGGAATAGTTTGTTGTGTGATTGGTGCTACTCGATTGTACTTTTATTTCTCCTTGATGACTTACAAGGTAGAGTATTAGTTTAGTTTTAAATGCATTTTACTTTCTTACTAATTAGCTCTCACATACAAACAAAAAATGCTTAAATGCAAGCTTAAAATTACTTAACAAACTTATACTAACTTACTGGCCCCACACAGGCACTCTAAGCTACTCTCAATTCTTATATCTATGTCTTTCGACTTTATTACATTTTATTTAGGAATACTTATTTTCTATACTTAAGGCTAAGAAAAAATATTTGTGTGGGGCCCACAGGCACTCTAAGCTACTCTAAGTTCTTATAAAGGGTTTTCCAAAAGGGACTTGACAACTTTGAATTTAATTTGTGAACGCATTAATCATCATCACTAATCATCAAACTGTCACTCTCAAATTATTCAGTAAACTCAACATTTTCATCATGTTAAAGTACACGAACGAGCAACGTCTGCATATTATAAAAATTTTCTACCGAAATTCGAAGTCGGTAACTGCAACTTTAAGAGCGTTAACTCCAATGTTCGGTCGGAACTCTCGCCCTAGTAAACAGGCAATAACAAGTTTAGTGCAAAAATTTGAGTCTGATGTGATGTTGCCGTGTAAGTAAGACGAAGGGTTGGTCGATGTGTCGAAAATATCGCTGCCGTTCAGCTGCCGTAGCAAACGATCCAAATCAGTCAATTACACGGGGTTCTCAAGAAGATCAAACTGACTCAAGAATTGAAGCCGATAGACGATTTGAAGCGACGTACGTTCTCCGATTGGGTTCTGGAGAAGATGCGCCAAGATGATGAATTTCATCGCAAAATCATCTTCAGTGACGAAGCTCATTTTTGGCTCAATGAGTTCGTCAATAAGCAAAATATGCGTTAGTGGTCGGGTGAAAATCCACATGTGCTTCATGAATCACCACTTCATCCACAAAAAATAACTGTTTGGTGCGGTTTGCATGCCGGCGGCGTTATTGGGCCATATTTTTTTTGACGACAATGATCGTCAGGTTACTGTGAATGGTCAGCGTTATCGCACCATGATCACCGATTATTTTTGGCCCGAATTGGAAGATATGAATTGGACGACATGTGGTTTCAACAGGATGATGCCACAAACCACACAGCACACGCTATGATCGATTTATTGAAGAGTAAGTATGGTGAGAGTGTTATCTCAAGAAATGGGCCAGTCGATTGGCCGCCTCGTTCGTGCGATTTAACGCCGCTTGACTATTTTCTGTAGGGCTACGTTAAGTCGTTGGATTATGTCAACACGCCGACGACGTTGGAAGAGCTCAGAGCCAACATTGAACGCAAAGTAGCGGCCGTTTCGGCCGAAATGTATGGCCGAGTCGTTAAAATTGGGTCCAACGAATCGACCGCTGCAAACATGCCCTCGGTGGCCAATGAACGAAGTCGAATTAAATTCATAAATGTTTTGATTTTACTTCAAGCCGATAATAAAGTTTTTGAAATATCTCAAATGGTTTGCGTTTTATTTAAACAAAACCCTATATCTATGTCTTTCGACTTTACTTGCATTTTATTTATAAATATTTATTTTGTATATTTAAGGCTAAGAAAAAAAATTGTTAACAAAAACTTAGCATATGCACATAATTTTTTATTTTTATAAAAACTTAATGTCTAACTTAAAATAAAATAAACCTTAGAACGGCTTCCGTCTTATCGCGATTCGATCCACGATCCACACTGCCATGTGCGACGTCTCTGTTGCAGTTGAGCCGCCTGTCCCCAACTGTCCGAGCGACATGGAAGACTAACGGGACCGCTGATATAGCGTGCATCAACCCTTTCTGATCTTGGTAGAGGAATGCTTCCTGTGGAACGAAGCCGTCAGAGAGCACACTCTCGTGGTAAAGATAATTGGAGTAGAAAGCCCCAGATATCAGGTTATTCGTCGAGGTCATTGCTCATGCAATGTGCCTTCGAGTCAGCTTAATTACGAAGTTGTCCACTCGTATTAGGTTCGCCTTATTGTAAAGGACCTCATTAGGATACAATTTTTGTAAATTTTATAGATAAGACCCTCTAACCATACGGTGTCGAAGGCCTTCTCCAAGTCAACAAGGCAGGCACCAATGCACTGTTTCTTGCCTTTGTTCCATTGTATATCAGAAACCAGTTTAGACGCGGCATGTGGGATATCATGTCCCGCCTTATAACCGAATTGATTATCCGGAACTATATGTTTGTCCTCAACCCACCTAGACAGAGCTCTATTAATTATTTTTTCAAAAACCTTACCGATATTCGGAAGGAGACTTATCGACCGGAGATTGGGCGGATTGGATATATCCTTTCACTTTTGGGGATAGGTTGAATCACCGCCGTTTTCCAATTCGCTGGATAATGTGCATTATTCATTGCATTCTTAAACAGGGTGTTGTAAATTCCACCGCTTCTAGAGGAAGATTTCGAAGCACGATGTTCGGAATACCATCCGTCCCCACTGATTTCTTAGCCCTGAAGATCTCATAGAGTTCTTCCCTCGAAATGAACGGGGGTAGCTCACCCTCTCTGGTAATGACATTATTTGCCATATTTTCATCGCTGAACCGGGTGAAGCCAGAGCCCTCAGATCGCCAGTTCTTTACTTCATTTCGAATGTAGAAGTCGTGCACCAAGACGCGATTGTCATAATTAGGGCCAACGGTGTCAGTGGCCTTGTATACTTCTTGGAAAATCGCCCCTATGGCCTCAACCTTCTACTGTGGATCCTCGATCACAAAGAAGTCGTCATCGTCAGCGGCTTCATTTGGATCAATACCTGCTATTGTTAGTAACCGTTCGTTGCCTGTTGTCCGGGCTATTTTAAGACATTGAAGGTCGTTTTGATTTTTTCTCCGAAATAGTTTATTTATCTGCGGAAACATATTCGGGTTGCTGGTGTTTACCCCCGAACCTTATTGTTCCAATACATACTTACAGAAATTCTGTAATTCTCTTTTATTAACGTTTGCACATTTTTAATCGACGACTTCAGTGTCCTAATCTCTCCAGGTTTTGTCTGGCCGTTAACTATCTGTACAAGGTTTTGAGTCTTGACAGAAGTCTACTTTTCTGTCGGTGCAATGCGTTAATAGTAGGATTGCAACAGGTCTTCGTTAGTTGACGATACCGCGGTATTGTAGTGTCCATAATTTGTTTTATTGTCTCGTTCATTTGTTTTAGGTAATTGTCGATCTCCTCGTTTGACAAGTTCCTATGGGACTGTGGATGGAGCGTGTTCGAGGAGAGCGCTCTTGTCAAGTTTGCGGTGAAGCGTGTCCATCGAGTCTTACTGTAGTTGTAGGTATATCTTTGGACAAACTCCTCCAATTCCGCAATTTCGTTGGGAACCGTAATTTCGGTGCTAAAACCGCAGTGGTCGCTGTCATACACGAATGTGCGCAGACAGTTTAATGTTTGTAAATTCGTACCTGTCAGTCGTATATGTTCGTCGTACAGCAGTAGACCCAAATAAGACACGCCACTGGGAAACGACGGGTTATCCGTCACTTTAAGACCGAGTCTGAACATGACATCGTGCTGACCCCACCAATCAATTCCCTCTAGTATTTGGCAAATTATTTCCCCAATGTCTGTGTTTAGCGTTGAAATCCCCGCCGATTATAAAATAATTCTCCCCCGATTGCAGGCTCAAAAGTCGAAAAAGCGTGTCGAGCTCTGTAATGAATAAAGTGGATTGTGAAGTCTCAGGTGCATAAACAGAGGCCAAGTACAGCCGCTTTCCACTGCGGAGCGGGATGTAACTGACGACTGCCTCCAACATCACCCGGAACCTGCGCAACACTCGATCTTCATTCGATCCTAATCAGTGAATTAACATTCGGCGGAGGGACCTTCAAAGAATGCTTCACCATGTGCATTACCATGTATTACCACGTATTACAGTGGATGGCATGAGGATCATTCCCCAATCTCTTAATATTAAAATGATTACCAATGACCAACTTACACAGGTCCTTGGTTGCATTTACCTCAAGTTTATAGGTCTTGATAGGAGGCACCTTCTCCTTCTTCTTCTGCTGCCGCTGTTGTTGTTGCTGCTGCTGCTGTTTTTTCAGCTGCTGTATTTTCCGCTGTTGTTGTTTTTGCAGCTGTTGCTGTTTCTGCTGCTGCTGTTTTGTTTGCTGCAGTTGTTGTTTCTGCTGCTGCTGGTTTTATTGTTGCTGCAGTTGTTGTTTCTGCTCTTGCTTTTGATGTTGGGATCTCTCTACTTCTAGTTGCTCACTCTGCCTGCGTGCAGTTTGCCTTTGCTTAATAGCAAATACTTTTTTTGCAAGCTTTTGTATACTGCTGTTGATGTCATTTATTTGCTTATCCTCATTTTCCGACTCGGATGCTGCTAGAGAGGCAATGTCATATTCGACCTCATCTACTGTTAAAACGGCATTTATTCTCTTTTTTGTTAGGTTAGGAGGGGTTTTCAAACTCCTCCTCCTTTTAATGGCTTTCGCCACTGCAGCACTATTGTTGTCTTTTCCAAATCCCGTTATGGGAAGAGCGGAGCGCTCTCCACCATCCATCACGTGATTTGCTTAATTACTGTTTGGATTTGTTTGATATCAATACTTTGAGGACAAAAAAATAATAAAAAAGTTCCAAACTTGGCCCGGGCTCAAACCCTCCCGTGTCCCACTATTCGATGAACGGCGCCGCTAACCGGTTGGCTACCGAGTCAACTAACTAATTTTCAACTAATTATTTTTAGGAGGAAACTGATTCACTATATATATAATTGCTTTTTTTTTACTTCAGAAAAAGCCGAAACACGTCTGTTCTCTGCGGAGATCTGCAAACAACGAGACTTTAGCTATACTGCGGCTCCATATGTTCGTTGAGGGGCATCCGAGAATGCATGCAGCTCAACACAAGTTTAATTTGCTAACATTAAATGTCGGGGTACCTTTAAGTTGTTAAGCTGGATTAGACCTTTTCTGAAGGTCATTCATTTTGTGTGCATCTCCATAGGTAATGCAGCATCCCAGTCAAGTTTGGAAATCCATTGTTCTAGGATAAAGATTTTAGCGAGTATCACTACTGGACTCACTATGCCTATTGGGTCGAAAATGTGGGCAGTATCAGCCAATATGGATCGCTTGGTAACTCTTGTTGTCTCTATCCACTTCGTTATGATACGAAACTGATCTGATGACGGCAGCCATGTCCTGTCAAGAGTTATGACAAACCTTTCGTTTTGATCGTGAAGGCGATTTTCCGTTTCACAATCTGTTTTTGGTGTATCTCTTATGAGTGGTGCGTTAGCACACAATTTTCTTACATGAAATTGTACTTCTCTAAGTAAATTTTTGCATTTGCAGAGTTTTACTCAAATCATTGCTGCGTGTTAAGATATCGTCCATGTATATATCTCGTTGTATTATAGTTGCTGTCAGTGGATGTCTTTCATTGCTGGTTTGAGCCAAATCTTGAAGACGCATTATTGCTAGATAAGGCGCAGATTTGGTTCCATACGTTACTGTGTTGAGTTAGTATACCTTTCGTGTTTAATCAGTGGATTCACTTAAAATTATACGCTGGAACCGTTTGCTGTAGTCATCTACTAATATTTGGCGGTACATTTTAGATATATCGGTGGTGAATACATATGTATGGACTCTGAAACGTAGAAAAATAGAGAGGTCATTCTGCGGGACTGGTCCGGTATGTAAAATCTCGTTGAGTGAGATATTTGTTGACGTCTTTGAAGATCCGTCGAACACCACTCGTAACTTAGTTGAGTTGCTCTCTGGGCGAAGAACACAATGAAGTGGTAGAAACAAATGGGAGGCCTGAATTTATGTTGATGTGTAACTAATCTCTTCCATGTGACGTAAATCCATGTATTTTTTCATGAATTCAATATATCCAAGCTCAGGAATCTTCGAGTAACTATTTCTCTTGATTTTCCGAAGATATGTGGACTGTTTTTAAAAGGCAGTGTTACGATATAACGACCTGAATCTGTTCTTGTTGTAGATGCAGTAAAGATCTCCTCGCATTGCCTTTCATCCTTAGTCAATTGTCTCTTGTTGGTTCCTGAAGCATATGGGGTTTCCTCTAAGCTCCAAAATCGTTCAACAAGATTGTCCAGGCTGGAGGTGTGCAAGCCGATTACCACAAAAGAGTGTTGACGTCTTTCCAACGACTATCCATCCAAGTAATGTATTCTGTAATATCGGTCCCCCGCTATTGATCTTAATTTGACCTACCGCCACATCAACATCTTGAGGTAGGTAAAAAGTTTGGTCTGCCAATTTAATATTCTTTGGTAACATTCATTGACTACTGTCGATATATCGGCTTGGTTGCCGGGAAGTTATGGTTTTTAGGACATAAACTTGTAAATTTGCGATGTAACCCGTTACTAGAGATTGAAGACAAATATTCACTTTCATACTGATTTGTATTGGAGTATTTCCCATTCCAGAATCTTGGAATGATTCGTTCTTTGAAGTTAGTTGCAGCTGATTTGCTAATTTCTCTGTGATGAAACTCATTTGAGATCCGGAATCCAACAAAGCCCTTCTTGGGGTTGAGTACATTAATCACATATGTCCCAAAAAAACGTATTTTGATGCTGTAGCATCTGAATTGGTTGCGGATAGGTGGTTCGATTGTGGACTTTAGCAGCAATTTGAGGTTGAATCTCTGGTGTTTAGATGCGGAGCAGGGTATGGTGAAATTTGTCGCATTTAGTGCAGTGTGCTGAAGTACAGTTTGATCTCTGATGACCAAATCGTAAGCAATTAATGCATTTTCTGAGAGCCTTTAAATCTTTCCTTTGGGGAGAGCTGCAAAAACGTCGTGCATTTGAAGATGGGATGACTTTGTTGATCACAGCTAGCACATCTATTGTACTCTCTTGCAGCTGTGAATGGTACTCGATTTGATAGTTTTGCATCATTTGTATCTTCGTACCCAGTGTCTCCAATGATTGGAATATTGTCTCGAAAAATGAAAGGAAGTCAGGTAAGCTGGGTAATGCTTTCTAAGCTGAATATTCATTAAAAGTGGATCAAAATTTGTGGTGTCAATGACTACGTTTTGCAGACTCAAAAGACATTCTTGTGTAGTGTCATGCAACGCTTTAATTTGATTTTCTCCATCTAGTTTTAGAGTACGTTGCGCCAGTAACTTATTTACCAACGCTGTTACCAAGACTAGAGTATTTTCATACCTCTCTGTTATTACCTTCCATGCAGCGCTATAATTTGCATCAGAAGTAAAGTGATGAATCAGTTTTTCTTTGTCCTTTGAGCATCGTCTTCAAATAGAACAACTTTTGGCAAGTAGCGATTTGCTGATTATGTACTAGTTCAGTGTACAAGTTCAGAATAAGTGAACAAGTCGAATTTTGGCAGGGTTACTTTTGGCAAATTTAGTGCTGCATTGGAGATATTCGTAACGGGAGTGGATGCTGTTACTTGGGATGTATTCGGTTGATTCGTCACCTTTTCCAACTGGGTTGTTAGAGCGATGAGGTGGTTATTTATTTCGTCCTCTAATTTTAGGTACTCTTCCATCTGGTAGCCTTCTGCAAGTGGACCTTCCAACATTTCTGCGAGCATTTGATGCATTTCCACCATCTGTCCCCGATGTTTGTTTAAAATATTTATTTTAAGGTGATAGAATGGGAAGCTCCAAGTTTCCACTGAAACTTATTTGATATTGTTGTTTCTCACCAGCCTTGGTAGCTGAGTCGTCCGGAATTGATGTGAGATATAGTTTATTTCCTCGTAGATCTGTTTAACCTTTTCGAAGGTGTTCCTTTGGACATATGGTGTATCCCTTTTCACGACGTCTTTCACAGGTTCGTGATTATTAGTGAACTCCAGCCAAAGGCTTTCGAACATATCGAAGATCTTTTCTCAGCATGCGGCCGTTTTCCAGTCGTTCGCAAATCTTTGGTGAGACTAGACGTTTTTCGGCTTCTCGTATAGTAAAAAAAAAACTAATAATTCAATTATAAACGTAATCAGTTGCAATCTTGTTTATTGAGTCGGTAGCCCAGCGGTTAGCGGCGCCAGTCAACAAATTGTGGGACACGGGTTCGAATCCCGGTTGAAACTTGTAATTTTTTTTTTCTTTCCTTTTTTTTTTTCCTCAAATTGTGTGCATATAATATTATCAAAACCAACAAGCAATAGGAAAACAAAACACAAAAAAAAAAAGCACGTGATGGATGGTGGAGAGCGCCCCGTTCTTCCCGTAACCGTGGCGAAAGCCATCAAAAGGAGGAAGAGGTTGAAAACCCCTCCTAATCTAAGAAAAAAAAAAGTAAGTGCTGTTTTAACATCTGAAGAAGATAAAGAGGAGGGGGGCACCAACAACTTTGCCGCTCTAGCTTCATCTGAGTCGGAAGACGAAGATGAAGAAATTAATAGTATAAAAACCAGTATACAAAAGCTGGAAAAAAAGTGCTTGCTATTAAGCAACGACAAACTGCACACCGGCAGAGGGAGCAAAAAGAAGTAGAGAGCTCCCAACATCAAGAGCAGAAACAACAACTGCAGCAACAACATAAACAGCAGCAGCCGAAACAGCAAATGCAGCAAGAGCAGCAAAAGCAACAGCAGCAACTGCTGCAAGAACAACAACAGCTGAAACTACAGCAGCTGAAAAAACAGCAGCAGCAGCAGCAACAACAACAACACCAACAACAACAACAAAAACAACAACAACAGCAGCAGCAGCAGAAGAAGAAGAAGGAAAAGGTGCCTCCGATCAACACCTATAAACTAGAGGTAAATGCAACCAAGGACCTGTGTAACTGTAATACAGTGGAGGACTACGCGAAAGTGAAAGAGCTCCTAAAGGAAACGACGACGGAGCACTACTCGTTCACACCGAAGTGCGAAAAGCGGCAATCGATGCTGCTGAAGGGGTTGGAACCGTCTTCTGATCCTGAGGAGATCCTGGCACTGCTCAAAGAGAAGGAGTGCGAAGGACTCAAATTTGTGGGTGTAAAGCCGTTTACTACAGCTAGAGCCATGCGGGAGAAACGGAGTCTGCCGTTCTTCCTGGTGCAGCTCAGTCCCGAAAGTCGTCTGGATAGGGTAAGGAGTATCAATGTCCTAGACTACCAGGTGATGCACTGGGAAAAATTAAAAAGGAGCGAAGGTGTTCTACAATGCGTTCGCTGTCAGAGGTTCGGGCACGCCGCGTCGAACTGCCAAATGCAGCCTCGATGCGTGAAGTGCGCAAAGAACCACAGTTCCGTGGAGTGTGCTCTGGGTAGGGACGGAGCATCCGATAGGACGCAGCTCTCGTGCGTGTTATGTTGGAACGTAGGACACACCGCAAACTACCGGGGTTGTCCTAAGTTCACCGACATTAAAAAAGCAAACCTGGCTCGGCAGCAGAAGGTGGAAGCCAAACGTATACACTCGTAAGGTTGCAAACACCAGCCGTCACGTCCCAAATTTCCTACTCCCAAATGGCGTCAGGTAGGGGGGCTACGGTACGACAAGCGACTGTTGCTTTTCCGGCTCCAATTCCGAGAACAACGGAAGCTGCACCTAACATGCTGGCCATCTTGCTCGCAATCCAAGGGCAGATGGCTCAGCTACAACAGCAGGTGCAAGAACATCCCAAGCGGGTGGACCAGATCTATGCGCTGCTGCCAGGCCTAACGCAACACATGTCGTAATGGGTACGCACATGGTGGAGGAAACTTTGAAGGTCCTTGCGGTGAATGTTAATTCACTGATTAGGATTGAACGAAGAGCCGCGATGTTTAAATTGCTACAAGACCAAACTCCTGATGTGCTTTTCGCTAGCGAAACCGAGCTAACCGATAAGCACAAACTGGAGTACAATAATTATATTGTTAGAAGAAGAAACCGGCCCAGATCCAAACGTGGAGGCGGTGTCGCGATCTTCATTAAAGAAGGTATAAAATTTCACAGAGTGTACAAGGGCATTTTGCGCAGGTTCCGGGTGTTAGATGCAGTCGTCGTTTACATCCCGCTCCGCAGTGAAAAGCGGCTGTACTTGACCTCTGTTTATCCACCTGAGGCTTCACAATCCGCCCTATTCATTACAGAGCTCGACACGCTTTTTCGACTTCTGAGTCTGGAATCGGGGGAGAATTATTTTATAATCGGCAGGGATTTCAACGCCAGACACAGAGATTGGGGAAATAATTTGCCAAATACTAGAGGGAACCTGCTACTCGATTGGTGGGATCAGCACCATGTCATGTACAGACTCGGTCATAAAGCGACGGATAACCCGTCGCTTCCCAGAGGCGGGTCTTATTTGGATTTACTGCTGTACGACGAACGTATACGACTGACAGGTACAAATTTACAAACATTAAACTGTCTGCGCACATTCGTGTATGAAAGCGACCTTTGCGGTTTTAGCACCGAGATTACAGTTCCCAACGAAATTGCGGAATTGGAGGAGTTTGTCCAAAGATATTCTTACAACTACAGTAAGACTCGATGGACACGCTTTTCCGCAACCTTGACAAGAGCACTCTCCTCGAACACGCTCCACCCACAGTCCAATAGGAATTTGTCAAACGAGGAGATCGACAATTACCTAAAACAAATGGACGAGACAATTAAACAAACTATGGACACAACAATACCGCGGTATCGACGTACGACTAACGAAGACCTGTTCCGCAATCCTACTATTGACGCACTGCACGGACAGAAAAGTAGACTTCTGACAAGACTTAAAAACTTGTACAGACAGTTAACTCACCGAAAAGACCCGGAGATTAGGACACTGAAGTCGTCGATTAAAAATATTCAAACGCTAATAAAAGAGAATTACAGAATTTCTGTAACTTTGTATTGGAACAACAAGGTTCGGGCTGTAAACACCAGCAACCCGAATATGTTTCAGCAAATAAATAAACTATTTCGGAGAAAAGATCAAAACGACCTTCAGTGTCTTAAAATAGCCCGAACAACAGGCAGCGGTTACTAACAATAGCAGGTATTGATCCAAATGAAGCCGCTGACGATGACGACTTCTTTGTGATCGAGGATCCACAGTAGAAGGTTGGGGCCATAGGGGCGATTTTCCAGGAAGGATACAAGGCCACTGACACCGTTGGCCCTAATTATGACAATCGCGTCTTGGTGCACGACTTCTACATTCGAAATGAAATGGAGAATTGGCGATCCGAAGGCTCTGGTTTCACCCGGTTCAGCGACGAGAATATGGCAAATAATGTCATTACCAGGAGGGTGACCTACCCCCATTCATTTCGAGGGAAGAACTCCGTGAGATCTTTGACACAATTAGGGCTAAGAAATCCGTGTGGACCGATGGTATTCCGAACATCGTGCTTCGATATCTTCCTCTAGAAGCGGTGGAGATTTACACCACCCTGTTTAATAATGCAATGAATAATGCACATTATCCAGCGCATTGGAAAACGGCGGTGGTTCAACCTATCCCCAAAAAGGGGAAGGATATATCCAATCCGGCGAATATCCGGTCGATAAGTCTCCTTCCGCATATCAGTAAGGTTTTTGAAAAAGTAATTAATAGAGCTCTGTCTAGGGGGGTTGAGGACAAACATATAGTTCCGGATAATCAATTCGGTTTTAAGGTGGGACATGATATCTCACATGCCGCGTCTAAACTGGTGTCCGATATCCAATGGAATAAAGGCAAAAAACAATGTAATGGTGCCTGCCTTGTTGACTTGGAGATGGCCTTCGACACCGTATGGATGGAGGGTCTTTTCTATTAGCTGACTGCGTTGGGGATCAGTAAACAACTTTTGTACATTCTTTAAAATATGCTAACTAACAGACAGTTCATCGTGAAGAATGATGATGTGACTTCTGTTGGAATATTTCAAATTAAAAATGGTCTTCAGCAAGGCGCGGTCAATTCCCCGATCCTATTTAACATTTATACAAGCGACTTGATAGGTTCACTTCCCCATTCGCGTATGCAGACGATTTGATAGCGTACAGAACAGGTCCAAAAATCGAGGTTATTAATACTCTCTTGCAGCATGACTTCGATAAGATAAGACGATTTTGCGATGACTGGAAGTTGAAAACCAACTTTCAGAAGTCGGAAACCATTCTCAAGAGATACCAGAAAAAATTGTCGAAGTTTCTCGATTATTGGACAACACGGGCAGCCTCTTGCCTGTCGAAATGTAGTCAGATACCTTGGAATCTGGCTAGATCAGTTTCTGTATTTTGGCAAAAATGTAGATGCTGCTCTGGCCAGAGCTAAAGGTGCTTTTGCCCTCGATGCGAGGGTAAAAGTAATCTGCTACATGGCCCTTATCAGGCCCATGCTGCTATTTGGTTGTCCCGTTCAATGTACAAGCAAACTTAATGGAAAAGATTCGGGTGTTTGAGAGGACTTGCCTTCGCTTGTACAGAACACCAGAGTCGGAGTACAAAAAATTGTATCCTAATGAGGTCCTTTACAATAGAGCGAACCTAATACGAGTGGACAACTTCGTAATTAAGCTGACTCGAAGGCACATTGCAAGAGCAATGACCTCGACGAATAACCTAATATCGGGGGTTTCTACCCCAATTACCTTTACCACGAGAGTATGCGCTCTGACGGCTTCGTTCCACCGGAAGCATTCCTCTACCTAGATCAGATAGGGTTGATCCAGGATAGATCAGCGGTCCCGTTAGTCTTCCATGTCGCTCGGGCAGCTGGGGACAGGCGACTCAACTACAAGAGAGACGTCGCACACGGCAGTGTGGATCGTCTCAGGTTCAGTAGGGCGGTGGGTAATCGCGATAAGAGGGATGTCGTTCGGCAGCACCAGCATTTCTGGTGGTTGAATGATGGAGAAGCTGTTTCGTCGTCGTTTCCGTCAATTATGGACCAGCCTCACTAATGAGGCAGAGCTGACCAATCTATTTGCTCAGTAAATAGCGATGGCCAGCTTGCATAGGTTTAGGTTAGCATTTAAGAAATATATACATATACTAGTATATATAAAGGTATATACTAATGTATGTATATTATTGTGCATAATGTCTTTGTGCCTGTATGTGTGTATTGTGTATATAGGTTAAGTAGACTAAGGTTTATTTTAAGTTAGATATTAAGTTTTTATAAAAAATAAAAAAATTGCATCCATAGACTAAGTTTTTTGTTAACAATTTTTTCTTAGCCCTAAGTATATAAAATAAATATTTCCAAATAAAATGTAGATGAAGTCGAAAGATATAGATTTAAGAATTTAGAGTAGCTTAGAGTGCCTGTGTGGCGCCAGTAAGTTAGTATAAGATTGTTAAGTAATTTTAAGCTAGCATTTAAGCATTTTTTGTTATTATATAAGAGTTAGTGATTAAGAAAATAAAATGCATTGAAAACTGAAAAACTGCAGCCGTTTTCCTAGCAGGTCCATCTTTACCAATGTTGATTGTCCATTATGAATGCTGGAAACCGCGGATGTGATAGATTCGATTCCGGTGAATGCTTCCTACTGGTACCAGTGTTTGACGCCCTGGTAACGCGTGTGCCAATTTTATCTTAAAAGCAAATGATTTGCCCCTTACTTCTGGAAGGGGAAGTAATTCAATGTCGTCTGTTAATACCAGTGTTTGATGCCCTGATAACGGGTGTATCAATTGTAGCTTTACAGCAAATGATTTGCCCGTTACCGCTGGTGGGGGGAAGCAATGTAACGTCGGGGTCACCAAAATGATCAGATCTCTTTTGATCTGAATGAAAGACGTTGCCTGATTTATGACAAGTGACTTTATTTTCAAAAATCCATTAGCTTAAATACTATTTTACAATTAAAATAAAAATAAATAACAAATAGCAAATCGTGGGAATGTGGGAAATGAAAAAGTGCATGCTCGTAGCCAGACAAAATGCGACGCTAGATCTGGCTTTCAGCAGGTGTCAGGCACTTCCAGGAGACGAATGTAGGTTATTTGAGTGGACATAAGTGGCGATAAGTAGGGTGGGGAAACTGTCTGTAAGAATATATGACTGGGAAAATTTAAGTTTCAACAATATTTAAATTTCTTGCTCTTATTTTTACAAGAAGGAGTGGCGTGTGACTCATGGTCGGAGGCGGACGTGTTTCGAGGCATCGAAGGCAACCAGAAGGAATAATAAGTTCGTGCGACAAATTTTTTCGAGACAGTGACCCTTTATAATCGAAAATAATTACGAAAAACCTAGTGTAGTGCCTAGTTATTTTGAAGCGTATATGCTCACACCAAACATTAGGAAGTATTCGAATGTAGTCCAAACTAGTACATGGACTCAAAAATCAATCAACGAGACAGTAAAACAAATGATTTGTTGAGCAGTAAATCCATAACGTCAATCAACATTTCTGGTAACACAACGGCGAATTGCGTGTACAACGAGTCATCAGGTATGGATTATGAGAATCTTCATCAAAATAATATCACAGATAGTGATGACAGTCAAAATAATTGGACAACAGTCATTAGCAACTTGAAGCGATCAGATAGTCATTTTCAATCCAATATTAAGAAAAGGAATATAAATTTCGCAGACGATACATCAATTCTCTCAGCTAAGCATGCTAACTTAACCAACAACCCCTTTTCACCTCTAGCAGAGAGCGAGTCGATGGAAACCGGTTTTGCAGTAACACGAGAATGGAAGACAAACTCAAGAAGTGCTCCTAATCAGAGTGGATCCAATAAACATAATTATAATGAATAATGAATAAAAAATAATGTTAACAAAATTTCTTATTGTCCTCCTATTTATATATTTGGTGCGAGCTGTGACCTTATTAGTGAGGTTATAGATCTGATATCAAAAGAATGTAAAGTATATGATTTAGCACATAAGCTTGTAAACATGGGCTATCAGAAAAGCAGAATCTATGTCAGCAATGCTAGTGTACATAAAATGATAATCGATCGATTACGCGGTACGGGTATAGGCGCGTACTCTTTATCTCCAAAGGAAACGAAAAAGTCTTCTATTCTGTTGAAGGGTCTTAATGCTGACCACCCTGCGAAACCATTAAACAAGCGTTGCATGCAGTGGTTCCTAATGTCAAAATAAGTAAAATAGTTCCATTTACTATGAAGTTGAATATATTCTTGGTACAACTGAAGATAGGGGAGTCTACTAAAAATTTATAAATATTAGATATTTGCTCTATCAACGTATCTACTGGGAAAAAAAACATAACCGAACGGTTATTAGATGCTATCGTTGTCAGCGTTTTGGGCATTCCGGTGAATGCTGTGCATATAACAGTCGATGCGTTCTCTGTGGTGAATCTCATGATTCTACCACATGCATCAATTTAGCGAAATCTCTTAAGGAGACAAATCAGCCTGTACCTCAACCAAAATGCATTAACTGCAATTCCACTGGTCATGCAGCCAGCTACTGTGGTTGCCCTTCGTACACTATATACAAGGAAAAAAAACAGTCTTTAACTCAAGGAGCAAAAACATTTTCTTACATAAAACAAAAAGAAATAGAAGATCAAATTAGTAGTCTTGTCAACCCTAATGTATCTTACGCAGAAAGAGCAAAATCGGCAGTTAAGGATGTTTACAACAATCAAAAAATTTTACCTACAACAAGTACACCATTTATAGGCAAAACAACAGCCGCCGCTACAAATAACTCAAACTGCTTTAAGAGTGACCTCAATAAATTTCTTAACGAAGCGCAAAATCTATTTAATATTTCATGCAAAGAATTATTAATAAAGATTAGGCAATTTTGGCCTGCATACCAAAAACTACAAACCAAGGAGGAAAAAATGTTTGCTTACCTTGAATTTGTTGCCTCAATAATAGTTTAACGATGATAGAAGTAAATAAACTTAAAATAATATCGATGAATATTAATTCAATAATCTCCCATGAAAGAAGGCTGGCAGTGTCTGATATTCTAAAAAATAAAAAGCCTCAAATATGTTTCTTTTCTGAAACTAGATTAAACAGCAGACATAATCCACAATTCGAAGGCTGTAACTTCATACCCGGAAACTCTGGTAGGGGTACAGCCATTATATTGGATCAACGGTATGAATAGGACCCGATTCCTTTCCAAAGTAATTTGTTTTCAGTCTGCCTGGTATCCTTAACCTCACAAGACGCTGCTAATTTACCTTATTGTCTAGTATTAGGAAGTATATATATTCCTTCTAATGCTAGTCAACTTTTACAAATTGAGCTCGAAAGGCTTTATAATTTAATTAATACATATGAAACAGCGATTATCGGAGGAGACTTCAACTCACGACACACATCATGGGGGACAGCACTTTGAATAGAAATGTAAACCTTTTTTACAACTGGTTTTATAGCGCACCATTCATGGATTTGGATTTGGTATCTCCCAACAGTCCCACATTTCCAAGATCTTTTTCAGTTCTTGACTTTTTTCTTATCTCTGATAATCTGAATTTAGCAAGAAATGCAAATCTGGCTATTTGTACAACATTTCCTACAATTTCGGATCATCTTGGAATAGAATTGGAGGTCCAACTCACAATCTTTTTCCCGCTCATGTTACCACCCTCATATCACATAAGCTTCAAAAACACCGATTGGGAAATCTTTAGATCAGGTCTTCATAACCGTCTTTCGCAGCTCTATATCCCAACCAACAGAAATGTATCGAATCTTGAAATAGATGCAATAATTACCCAAATGAATGAGCAAATAAACCTCTGTATACTGGCAAACTCCGAAGTACATAACACTAAAAAGCTAAGATACAATAACATCTCCGATCTCACTAAAAATTAATTAAACTCCGAAAAACCTGGCTTAGACAACTGAAGAGGATATTTCATCGCCATCTGAATAGAATCAATCAAGAATACCATGAACTTTATTCCAAAATCCAGTGTCTTAGTAAGATAATTAAAGAACGAGTAAGGATTGATTTAAGCAATTGCTTCAAGTGAAGGCTTACGTCCATCCCCGCAAGCTTTTAAAGATATTGATAGAATTACAGGAATGAAGTACTTTAGAACATATATCTCTAGAGACATACTTTTTCATAACGGTCAACAGTTAGCAGATACACAAGCCTAGTTAAATGCGATCAAAGAATTCTATTCAGAAATATATATTGAAAATAAGCCTACGCTTGATCCAAATTTGGAAGGTGAAGTATCATCAACAATAAGCCAGTTCTGCCAAACTCACCTGAACCGTGCGTATACATCATTTTCCAACGAAAATGATGCTCGTAATTCCAATTCACCAATATTTACCACCCCAAATGAAGTTAATCAGTTTAGGCTTGCTTTAAACAATAAAGAATCTGAAGGTATAGATAACATTTCTAACTTTATCCTGCGAAAATGTCCTTATTCGCTCGACCTTTTTCTAACCAACTTTTGTTTAACCACTGTATAAATAATGGTTAATTCCCAGATACCTGGAAAGTGGCCAAGCTTTTACCAATAGCAAAAAAAAAAATCCGCTAAAGAAGTCAAATATTTTCGGCCCATTCCATTGCTATCAAACGTGGGGAAACTTTTCGAAAGAGTACTAGCGGACGAATTAAAAAGGTTTTGCGATGCATCAAATGTAATCCCAAACAACCAATTCGGTTTTAAAAAAGGTCACTCGACCGAACATGCATCCATTACCTTGCACGACAAAATTTTTCAAAACCTAAGGAACAAAAAATGCTCAGTGAGTTTGGACCTTGATTTTGAAAGAGCTTTTAACTCGGTTTGGCAGAAGGGACTGTTATTCAAAATCATTAGGCTAAGGTGCCCGACGTGGACAACACGATTAATGTACAGTTTCCTTCAAAGCAGAACCACTTCTATCGTTCAGGTGTACGACAAGGATCTGTCCTTGGGCCAATTCTTTTTAATATATTCCTCAACGACTTTCCTTTTAAGCACCCTATCATAGAAGATCCTGGCGCTCTACGCCGGCGACACCAGAATATTGGCTAGTGGAATAAGGCCAATCGATGCCCTTAAAAAGATTAAGGATAAAATAAATATCTTACAAAACTATCTAAAGAAGTGGGGACTAAAGATAAATACCCATAAAAGCGGTTTAACATGTTTTAGAAATGCTAGTGGAAAAGGTCACTATCTTGCAGTCAAGAAAAGCAAACTGTTAGAACTTCAAATTTATGCAAGTCCCATTCCACTACGAGTTGAAACTAAATATCTAGGTATTCATTTTCAAAATAGACTTTTGAGACAACGAGAATGACCCCCCTTATGATTTATCAAGCAGAACTTCTACTCAAGAAATTGTATCGAATAAAAAAGCATCCCAACCCACTTGTGAAAACCTTGTTAGACTCCAATATTGACAGCTGCGTGAACGATCATTACTATCTTTCGCCGTTTAATCTCTTACATTCTACATCGTTACAGCTATTAAGACCTGATGCAAGTGGAGGCTTAGTCGTTCCCTTTTACGAGATAGCATCTCCATGTAATTTAAGAGGGGAGCAAACATATACTAATAAATATCGAGTATAGAATTGTACATTCTGATTGCTCATGTAAATGTAAAAGATACATTTTGTTCAGTTTCAACTAGCCAGACATACTTACTAAAGTCGGCCACATTTATATACTTTGTGAATACAAAACCTAACTGATCGAAATTTTGTTATGTCTCAATAAAATTAAATTGTAAAAAAAAAAAAATTTCCAAGAAGGGATTCAAGTGGGTCCGGATTGAACTTGTTAACATATATATAAGGTAACTCACAGTAATCATTGAATAATTCTTTTTTATGATATAAAATACTTTCAATTGTCAATCCAGCCCTTAAAGCAGAAGGGTTTACATTTTGCATTGACTGGTTGAATTTGTTTTAAATATGATTGCATTTCTTTTAAAGATCCAATATTTGAATCTGTTCGAATAAGTGTAGGTCTTCCATTCAATAAATCAAATATTTTATTGATTTTATTTATAAATTCTGCTGTTGGTTGCTCTGGAAATTTATTCAAGCGCTGTAATGTATTAATTGCGCAAGCCACGGATCTGCTAAGTACTTATGCCGCTAGTTCCACATTCATTTTTTGAAATTCTGTGGGATCTATATGAGCATATTTTAGTTTTGGACACATTTTTGTGGTATTATTTCTTTCTGTATTATAGATATACTCAATTATTTTCCAGCTTACAACTCCATCCAGAGTTTATAAGTCTGATCTTAAAATATTGTTTTTTACACTTTTGATTAAATGTGACACATCATACATTCCATACACTTTTTTTCTTCATAAAAAAAGGAACTGTTGTCCTCATCCAGCTTTAATTTATTGAAAAGGCTTCGATTCGTTGGGTCTTGGTCACAGACAATGCCATGTGTCATATACATATGTCAATACAGTCGTATACTTCAATTTCGAGCTGCTTTGTTGGTATATTCCTTGGACAGATCACACCACCCTTATGGGTGGGCCGTGTTGTAGTGGTACTAGCAATCGCTTCTCACTCGGAGGGTCAAGGTTCGAATCCTATTAATGAAAATTTTTTCATTTGTGTAATTGGAACTCAGTCAGAAAAATCTGCGTCTGAAGGCATAACACTGACGTGTAGATTTGGCTGTTGTAGAGTTTCAAGCACAAAACAAGCGTGAAAATTGATAACCTTCGAATCATTCCGAGTGAAGAATAAAACTCTCCGTCCTATTCGGACTCCCACCTCCGGAGAGCTAATATCGAAACCAAATTTACCTGAGTACCTGAGTTTCAAACCCCTACATCACAACAATGTTTTCCTTTCTCCTACTTCTATCGTTTCGCCCGCGCCATGGCAACAGTAAGATGGTATCATAACCCCTTAGGCGCTCACAAATTATAAAAAAAGTAAATAAATAAGTAAATTAGCACCACATATGCCACGTATCATGAACACGCAAACTGATTTCACGCACATTTCAACGAAGCTCTCGATTATATGTATTTATATTTGTTGCATGTTAAATTCGCCTGGATACTCATCTCATCGAATATTAAAATGACTTCTTTATCTTTTGGTTCCAATGTTAAAACATCATCCTGTTAGAAAAGGAGATAAACTTTTAAGTTTTATTGATCTATGCAATGAAGCTGGGTGTGGCAAGTGTAATCGCGAAGAAAATTATATCCAGATGACGAACGGAAAAACATACTCGTACATTAGCAAATCCACCTTTCTTCTGGGGTAAATTGTCGTTTGCCTTGTGATAAAATGAGTTTGCAAAATATTTTCGAGTTTTTATTTATGCAAGAAATCAATTTTTTCTTCTATTGTTTGTTTTTGATATTCTATAAGCTGTCCTTTATTTTTTTTTAGCCTGCGGACTTTAAATTGCCAAGATATTTATGAATTGTAGTCTTTTTTTTGGCTCTCTCTTTGAGGATTTTGTTAATTTTTTTCAGTCTACTTATTTGTTGAATATAAAAAAATTGCTTTTTTGTGTTCGCTTCGCATTTCTTGCATAGAGATTCTATGGAATCTATAGATCTGTCGCAGTGTATAAGTGCTGAAACTTCATTTAGTTCATCAATGGATATACCGGTAATCGTTTGCACTTTTAATCTTTTGCGATTAGAGTAGTTTATTTTGTCTTTTTTAGGATCAAAAGCAAGTTCATTGTCATTAGATTCCAAAAACATTTCACTCCTTTTCATAAAAAGTGTAGGAATAGCGTCATGTCTTAATTTTTTTTCCCAAAAGATTTCAAATCGAAATGTTGACTACAAATGTATGCCCGTTTTTGGTTTTCAACATTATCACTGGATTCTTCTGCCGGTGCTAGCCAGTCATAATATTTTTTCATTCCCTTTTTAGGAGATCTAAGCATTTTACTTTCTGGAAATTGGGCAGTTGTTGCATTGCAGCATGCAATAGCGCACTTTATTTGCCACGACATTTCCTCAAGTCGATTTTTTTCGCAACTTTTTTGTATAATATTTATAAGTATCAAGATACCTAATCAACCTGAAATAAATTTAAATAATATATTTTACCTTTCCTCTTCAAATTGTTTACTTTACACACAGTCAAATGTCACTTTTCACTTCGAAAAAATACAATTTAAAATATTTTTTACCGCACCACAGATCTACACAGATCGAAACTTCGGTCAATATAGCAAAATTATAAGGGAAAATACGTACCTACATATGAAACACATGTATGTACATATAAATTAAATTGTGTCTCGCAGTCGCAGGTCCTAGGTCGCACACCGCACAAAGGGTAGCAAAAGAAAAAGCTTTTCGCATTTTTTAGTGCTCAAAAAAGATAAACATTTTTTTGTATGGGGATGCGACATCTGGGTAAGTTTATTATCTATGCTAAAACCTTGGATAACTACTGAGCTTGTACAATTAATTAATAAAAAAAATAAACTGCGACAGAAATGTTATAAACACCCTAGCAATACAAATCTGAACAGAAGTTACAAAAGCCTATGCTTGGAAATAAAAAATAAAGTTCCAATTTGCCGTGATACGTTTTACAAAAATCATTTTAGCTTAAATAGAGGTAATATAAGAGGAGAATGGAAACATGTTAATAGCATTCTGAATAAGCCCGCTTCCTCTAAAAGTCCTACCACGATTCTGTGTAATGATCGCACTGTCACTGATAGGCTGGAAGTTTCTGATATTTTCAATAATTATTTTGCCAACATTATCCATCCCATTTTAACTACATTCGATTGCAGGAATTCTAGTTTTTTATGTACTCCTTGCGAAACTGCTCAGAGGTGTACTTTTTTCCTTAATCCCATTACAGGCTTAGAGTTGTTGAAAACTATAAGCTCTCTAAGAAGCTCAAATTTCTGTGGCATAGATGGCATTTCAAATCGTATGTTGAAGAATGTTGCTTGCTCTTTTGGGGATGTCCTAGCACATATTTTTAGTAAAAGTGTTTTATCTGGAGTTTTTCCCGCAGCTCTTAAATCTGCGGATGAAGTTCCACTGTACCAAAAAGGTGCCACAAATTATGTAAGCAACTACAGACCTGTTTCGCTTCTTCCTTCAGTAAGCAAAGTTTTCGAAAAAGTTATGAAAAATTGGATTGCTAACTTTCGTAATAAAACCAGCTTTTTCAGTTCACTTCAATATGGGTTTCAAATAAGTAAGAGTACGGAGGATGCACTACTAAATTTTTGCTCACAAATTTTCGATTGTTTAGACAATAAAAAGTTTACAGCAAGTCTGTTCGTCGACATTTCCAAAGCATTTGATATGGTTAACCATTACATTTTGTTGCGTAAATTACAAAATGCCGGTTTCGAGGTTTTGTTCTTGAGTGGTTCAAATCATAATATGATATTATATTGTAAATAGATCTTAAAGAGTAAAGATTGAAGGGGCCAGAAATAATACTAGCTTTATAAATCTACCTTTTTCTCAGGGCTCTGCATTGGGACCAATCCCATTCCTGATGTACATCAACTCACTGTTTGAGCAAAATTCAAAGGCCTTATCACTGCTTTTGCAGATGATGTTGGTTTAACATATGGTTCTGTAAGCCCTCTTAATTTAATTTCTGATATCAATGCAGATTTAAAAATCTTAAGGACATGGTTTGCTGCATGCAGACTGATGATCAGTTCTAAAATAAAAACAATGTATCACAGTCAGGCATCTCAAAAGTCGTTTGACGCCGAAGATTTTTTTTTCATGTAACTGAGTGTCACAGGTTTAAATTGTGGACCTGCTTCTGTAGCACCAGCCCTTCCGCTAATACTTTTTCCAGCAATTTCGACTGCAGCGAAAAGTGTTTTCTTGAAGCATCAACGAATTTAAATACCTGGGGCTAATTATTGACTCTAGAATGTGCTTTAATAATCACATTGATATCTTAAGGCAATATTTTTGCATGACGCTTAGAAGTTTATTTTTTTGGTGTTTCGTTCTTTTTATTTCTTTATTCTTTTCTTAAAATGTAATTTTGTTTTCTATAACTAATTTTGTTTTCTAACTTGAATTTTTGCATTGTGTTCTTTTTCCTCAATGACATAATGTATTACGTTTTACTTCAGGTTCAATGCATTGTTTCTTTTAATTTTGAAATTGTATTTTTTTTAGTTGAAACGGATACCCCACCCATTTATTAAATTAATGCTATCTATCCTTTTGATGGGACATTTAATACTATTTCTGATTAAGAAATGTAAAATGTCTCTCATTCTCCTCTAGCTAATATTATTTTTTGTTTAATTATGCTAAGTATATTTTGAAGTATTGTAATTATATTACTAGTGAAAATAAACTTTTATACTATACTGTGCTTGTTTTGGAGATGAAATATAAATAAATCTTAATAAATAAAATGTTAAAGTTATAGTAAATGTGTTATATTGAAATTTGAATTGATAATTATTTAAATAAAGATTTTTGGTCCAATCGAGCCTTTTTGTATAAATCACATAAAAAACCATTATTTAGTATCAACACAATTGAAGTTACATTTGGACTTTTCAAAAAATAGACAATTAGTGTAAACTTTAATAGCATTAAACAAACTTATTTGGTGTGTGTGAAAAATATAAATTAAAAATAAAAATAGAGACTACTAGTTCGCCTGCATCCAACAACGTCATCACAAGCAAAAGATTCCAGCAATCCAAAGATTCCTCCAGCATTCAGTCCAGAAGAGTCTCTCAAGCGGCTACACACGGGGTGGCTTACCAACGCGAAAGAAGGAACTTGGAGGACAGTTAAGCCAACTCAAGTAAGTCCGTTCCACATATTCTGTTAAATCCTGAAACAGTTGATTTGATTGTATACTATACACTTACCTATGTAAATATTTCGTTGTTTTCTAAAATAAGGGTAGAAAGATGTCGTACGGTAAACTCCAAATAAATGTTCATGAACGTATGATAAAAGATTATGACAATTTTAAAAAAGCGCTCTTGAAAAAAGTAAATTATTTGCAAAAGCTTATACAATTTTTGGAAGAACAGTTGGTTCAGGCAAAAAAGTGCCATGAAATCATACTGGCCAGCTGCACTGCCATTGAAACTGGTGAAAAAATTTCAGTATTATCCAAAGCTTTCAATAAAATAGTAAATATATACTTGGAATAAAAAATCGATCTGTTAAATGCTTTGGATAGAGTTGCGCCTACAACACAGTTAAGTCCAGGTAGTTCTGCCGAAATAAAGGAGGTAGATAATATTGGAATGAAAGAACAAAATGAGCCGCGATTACCTCTGATAATTATCCCCACCTTTTCTGGTAACTATGAAACATGGAAAGCGTTATATTCTTCTCTGTCTGATGTGCAAAGGCTTCACTATTTGAAATCGTCTGTTAGTGGTGAAGCTGAAATACTGCTGCAGCATCTAGCCATCGATAAGAACAATTATCAGCCAGCCTGGGAAATACTTACGGGTCGCTACAATTACAAAAGAGTTCTTGTTAATACGCAATTAAAGCTGTTATTTGGACAAACAAGTATTACCAATGATTCGTCCATTAATATTAAACGTATTCTCGACACCTCTCAAGAAATTATCCACGCGTTGCAGAATATAGAATTGCCGGTGGAGAACTGGGATGTAATTTAAATTTACGTGATCCTGCAATTGCAGCATCACTCAGCTATGGGAGGAAAGGTTGGCTTCTAAGAAGGAGTTTCCAATATTAAAAGAATTTGTAGAGTTCTTGCGATGTAGATTTCGTACAACAGATTGATGTTAGTAGCGTTGCATAAAATAAGTCAGGGAGTAATCGTATTTTTCACATACAACAAGAAAGGAAGAAGCAGGTTGTTTGTAGGGTCTGTATGAAGAGTCAACATGCATTCATTGCAATTGCAAGAAGTTTTTGCGTGTGTATGTACCCCAGGTAAAACAAGTAGTACTAACAAGCTTAGCATACAGCCACTATAAACAAAGGTGCCCAGTGCGAAATGCTTTCACTTTTGTAATCAGCGACACCATACACTGCTACATGAAAAACAAATAGCTACAGGCAATCAATGCAACAGGTTCCATCATCTTCTCCAGCCTCTCTCTCTAAATTTAGTAACCTGACATCAATAAATGCTTACGCACTGGAGTTTTAACCCAGTCAAACCATCCAGGGGACGAAATATGAGTAACTTTCATCTCAATGCTGACGCTCAGGTGTTATTGGTCACGGCGTTAGTCAATATGAGAACTTCAGCAGGAGCCTTTATGGTCAAGAGAGCTGTGCTTGATTCGCAAGCACGAAGAAGCAAGAAGAACAGCCATCGAAGTAAATAGGCTGGGGATGGTCAGCAGCTCAACAACGCACAGGTTCGTGGATGTCCACTTTAAGTCCCTTACATCGAGCTATGCTGGTAGGATGCGCGCATTGATTTTCAAATCCCTGACTGAGGTTCTTCCGGCCCAACAAATTACAAATAGACACATTTGAGAGGTATACAACTGGCTGATCCGACATTTCACTCACCCGCAAAAATTTATATCCTACTCGGAAGTGATGTGTATAGTGATATCGTCTACGTAGAAGTCATTAGGGACATAGAAGTTGCTGGTCTCAACGCGCAAAATACACAATTAGGATAGATTTTGCTAGGAAAGTTATCCAGCACACCTGAGCTCCGTAGTTTTTCCTGCCAGCTGGATCTCGACACAAGACTACGAAAATTCTGGGAAATCAAGGAAGAATCTTTTCTAAGGTATGAAACGGAAACTGAAAAGGAATGTGAAGCACTCTTTGTCGAAACTACAAGGCCCCCACAAGACGGGCGTTTTGAAGTTTGATTGCCGCTCAAAGTTGGTCAACGTCCCACCATTGACCCAACTAGACAAGATGCCATCAAACGTTTTCTGCATCTAGAAAAGAAATTGCAACCCAACACAACACAAAGATTATGTTAAGTGTATTTCAGAATACCTAGAGCTCGGACATATGACCCTTATGGAATATGTACTTTTATGTGATGTACTTAAAATGCCGTTCCATTATTTTATCCCATATCATGCAATCATTAAAGAAGAGAGTACAACAACGAGGTTGCGTGTCGTCAGCCTAGGAACGGTGACATATGGAACAGCCTCGGCCCAGTATCTAGCAATTCGTGTACTGCGCAAACTGGCTGAAGGTAAAGCATCTAGGTTTCCCTTGGCAACTACCAATCATAAGAGATAAAACTTATGCGGATGATGTCATTAGCGGAGCAGATAGCACAGAAGAGGCACGGCACAAACTGACTCTGATTATTAGGAACAGCAGGCTTTAAGCGTCGAAAACATGTCAGCAACTCAGCAAAGATATTTCAAAGCATTCCAGTAGATGAGCAAGGCGTACAATTTTCAGTGTCGATTAATGAAATCAACGTCCAAGCTCTAGGAGTGAGGTGGCTTCTTGTCCCAGATGCATTTTGTTTTCATGTGGGCCCAATAACTGTCGATGAACCAACTAAGAGAGCAATTTTTCCTCCATAGCTAGGTTGTATGACCCCATGGGTTGGATTTCGCCCTGCATAATTAAGGCAAAGATAATGATGCAAAAGCTTTGGTGGAAAGGATTGGACTGGGAAGCACCTCTCTCACTAGATGTTAAGCGGGAATGGTCTCTTTTTCGCAAACAATTGCCACACATCGAGAAAACTGTTATGCCTCGCTCCGTCAACATAACCAGGATTACCACAGAATTAGAAATTCATGGTTTCAGCTATTCAGCTAGTCGATAATACTGCCAAGGCCAGAACTATGTGGAGCGGTTCTGATGGTTAAAATTAGAAGCTGCCACCGTGTGGGTATGCACTGACTCGGTAATAACGCTTTGTTGGATAAGAGCGCCTACTTAGAATTGGAAAACATCCATTGCGAACAGGGTCTCCCAGTTACAGAGATTGACAATCTATTGTATGTGGAACTAAATCCTGCAGACCTAGCATCAAGATTAGTTCAAGCTTCAAGTTTGGTTAACAACACGCTTTGGTTGCATGGCCCGGAGTTTCTGAGATAAAACTGGGGTATCCCGTTTCCTGAACAACCTACTGGATTGGAGACCCATCAAGAGGCTAGAGCAGTGTCAACTAATCATCACGTTGTAGAAGAAGGAGCGATCGATGAACTACTTCGCAGGCATTCAAAATTAATTTTTTTTTTTCGCGTAGTGGCTTATTTCCTACGATTTGCGTTAGTGCTCAAAGGTATTAAATCCAATGATGATAAGTGGATGGTAACGTTCACAACACAAGAACTTGAGTCAGCGTTCATTCATATCATTAAGGCAGCACAACACAACATGTTTTCTGAGGAATCGACGGAAAAATTAAACAAGTTTCGAGCCTGGAAGCACTTAATCCTTTCAATGATGTCGAAGGAGTTTTGCGATTGGGAGAAAGGCTTGCAAATGGGGACCTCCGTTTTGGTCAAAAACATCCTATCCTGTTAAACAAGATCATTCTTTATCGAAACTGATAGTCAAACACGCACATGAGAAGACACTCCAGGGAGGAAATCAGAAGGTCATTGCATATATACGACAACGGTTCTGGAATTTCTTAAAAACGCTCTTAAGCATTATGTACATAAATGCTGTTTATGTTACAGATTCAGGGTAAAACAAATGATGCAGCTGATGGGCAATCTCCCACCAGCTAAAACAAGAATATCCAGACCGTTCATATATTCAGAAGTTGATTACGCTGGGCCTATTGACGCGAAAACATGGAGAGGTCACAACGCAAGGCAGCATTTTGCAATTTTTGTGTGTATGGCCACGAAAGCTGTCCACATAGAGTTAGTGACTGATATGAAAACTCAGGCCTTCATAGCAGCATTTGTGACAAGGGGGACTCTGAAGAGAAGTATACGGCGACTGCGATAGAAATTTTATAGGAGCGGATGGAGAACTGCGAAAATTATTCAAGGAGACGCAGTTGAAGTGGCGAGGGGTCGTAAATAATCTAGCAAGCGATGGCACAACTTTGAAATTTTTTGCTTTGGAGGTCTTTGGCTGGGGTGAAATCGGTAAAATTTCATCTAAAATGCATAGCTTGTAACCAATTGATGACGTTTGAGGAGCTCATCACCGTTCTCACACAAATTGAAGCATGGCTGAACTCCAGAAGATTGTGCCCTCTATCAAACGATGTCCATAATCTTCAGCCACTGACACCAGGCCATTTTTTAATTGGATCACTTCACGTCGCACCACCACAACCCTACTACGATTTAGAAGAAATTTCGCATCTGGAAAGCTGATGTTCAAACCTTGATGCAGTCACTGTATACTTATCGCGCCTGCATCAACGCCCAAACTGAACCAGGATCACCCATGAAGAAATAAAAATATGTGACTTAGTGCTGATTAAGGACGAACGACTTCACCCTTTGAAATGGAGCTTAGCAAGTATAAAGGCTGATGGCATTGCACGAGTAGACACTATTAAAACTAGTGCAGCAGAAATGAAACGCCTAATTACAAAACTATGCCCTTTGCACACGAATGCATCAGGAATCGACAATAGCGTCATATAAGAAATACAACACTCCCGCGGCACTCTGTAGATATAACTAACCATCAGATTAGTCAAATTAAACCTTAAGCAATGCAACATGTAATCTATACGTACTACCATTATAGATCCAAAACACAACACATAAACCAAACTTTCCAGATCCTAACACTATAAGATATCACGATTGTGTAGACAAATGGCCCCTCCAAGACTGTACTCAGACCATACTGGTGTTGCAGGAGCTCAGCGAGGCAATCGTTTTTGGCTTTGAATCTAAAGTAAAGGAACATACCTTAACATCGAAATAATAAAATCACAGGGTTCGTACAGATTTCAAACGAGGAATCAACATTCTCAACTTACATTGTAACTCACTAGTAATCGTAAACCATTTCAGTACAAGTAAATTATTTACAAATAAACAATTTAAAATTAAGAAAGGAAACTACACAGCATTTCAAACAGTTCTTAAAAGCTAAATAAAATAAAAATCAACATCCTTATCACAAATCTCGTAAAGGTAATTTACGAATAATTAATAAATTAATTATCCAATTGGCAATATTGCACATCTCAGTCTTCAAAGAAGAAATTCAATAGATTCCGATCAGAATTTCAATTATAACTGAAGATCTCATTCATAATGCACAATTTCAATAGTCAAAAATTTCACTCAAACTGGGAAACGCAGGAAACAAATAAAGGGAAAATATTATACATAATATGTATTATAATTAAAATAATAAAAAATATCCCTCATCCGATCAATCGAGTCAAATGAAACTTCCAAAATTACACACGGAAATCTGAATAAGTGCAACAGCCACAACGATAGGGCAATAAGAATTCAAATTTTACTATTCTTTGTCTAGTCTACTCGTTCTGTTCATGTTTTGTATCTTGTATACTCATAAAAATTAATACTTTCTTTCTTTGCATGAGTTAAATCGGATTAATGTCAACAGTGTCCAGCCTTTTCAACAACGATAAAGTATGAAGTATGTTCACGAGGAGTAAAATGACTTGAAATGCAATAGTAAACAAGCAGTAAAGATGCAGCACTTGATGAGAGCTTGTTCACAGTGGGGGAGAATGTTGGAGATGAAATATAAATAAATCTAAATAAACTTAAAAGTTAAAGTAATAGTAAATGTGTTATATTGAAATTTGAATTGTTAATTACCTAAACCAAACAAAACTACAACTGTCATTGTGTATGAAATGTATAGCAACATTGTAACATAAAACAAGAAACATCCAACATAGAGTACTTTTTTGATCGAAAGTAAAATAAAACAGAATTTTATACGTTTTAACACCAACCCAACACGGTCATTTTATTCGGTTTGAAACAGTGAAAATTCACAATTTTTTTCAGCTTAAAATATTTAGGTTTCCAACACTAAACAACTAGTGTCATTCACTTGAGAATAAGCCTCCAACACTCAAAAAAATTTATCGCACTCGGTCAGGAAACAGCAGTTCGAAAGGCTCAGTAATAGTGAACGTTCAATAACCATTTGACAAGAATTTTGTTTTGAAAAGTATCGCAAACTACCAAAATATAAGAGGAAAAACACTTAGTGCCTGTTTACATTGGCGACGGGATGAAAGTCCTCACCATGAACATTGTCATGGGGTTGAAAGGCTTTTTGACAAGTGGAACACTTGAATCGGAGCATTTTTAATTTTTACATTTGATAAGTTGGTCTGAAACATACCTTTTTTCATATTCTTCACACTTCCTTTCTCATCAACGATCAAAACTAGAATGGCAAAATATGTCAGAAATGGAACGATATGAAAAAAACGATGTGTTGCACCCGAGAATCCACTTTAGAAATGGATTACACAAGGGAACAGCATTTTAGTTGCATGCAATATTATGAATTATATTATAGATTTCAGGGGTGCTGATTTTAGATCTAAATTCTGATTTTTTGTATCAGCTTTAGTTTTTGAGATATAAAAAAAAACTTTTTTTTTCAAGAAAAAAATATTTAAAAAACAACTACTACATATCAAAAAATTTTCTTTTATAAGATTTTCTTCCTTCAGTTGGTTCACAAGGGCTGTTTTTAATGCTACGGCAGTAGTCCGCCATCATGTGGGCATTCCAGTGACCCTGGTACCGCTCCTCCATAGTTCGAATATCTTGATGGAACCGTTCCCCTTGCTCTTCACTCAGATCACCAAGACTTTCAAGGAAACGGTCTAAATGGCTGTGGAGAAAGTGTACTTTGATGCTCATATTACAACCAAGCTGCTTGAAGTGCGACAACATCTCTCCTACGTGCTCCGCATAGCTATCATCCTTTTTGTTTCCAAGAAATTTTTTTACAATCCAAACGAATTCATTCCAGGCTTTTTTTCGATATCAGTCATATGACTATTAAAGTTTTCGTCCTTTATTAACCTTCTTATTTGTGGACCATCGAAAATTCCGGCTTTCAGTTTCTCTGTACTTAAATTATGGAACTTTTTAGAGATGTATTAAAAGCAACTACCATCCTTCTTCAGAGCTTTGACAAACTCATGAACCCTAGTTTGATATGCAAAGGTGGCAGTATTATGCGATCCCTAGACACTAGTGGTTCATTTATGACATTCAGTTGTCCCGGAAACATAGTTAGCCTGGAAGGCCAGTTGTTTCTAATCCAGTGCTCAGACTTAGCTCTGCTATCCCACAGACAAATAAAACTCAGATATTTTGTATAGTCTCCTTTTTGGCCGAGAAGAAAATTCACCATTTTCAGATCCACACATAACAGCCACTTGTATTCATTGTACTTGATTCTACTCATAACCGAAGCTACAGTAGCATACTCTTCTTTGACTTTAGTTGAATGTGCAATCGGTAACGAACCCAGCTCATTGCCGTTATGCATAAGTACACATTTCAGGCTACGTTTAAAGGAATCAATAAATAAACGCCATTCATTTGGATCATAATTTTGTACTCCCATTGCCGTCAATAAACCAGGAATATCTGAACAGTAAAAAAAGTCATCATCTTCAGAAAAGAATGAAAGCAAGTCTGTCTCTCCCTCTTACGACAATACGAAATTCTTGTTTCTCGGGTTAAAAGATTTCTTTGCTTTAATCGAGAAGCTAGAATCTCCGATGCTTTTTTAGAAAGGCCAAGGTCTCTGACTAATGCGCTGAGCTCTTCCTGATTAAATGGCCGGGGCTCAGAAGAAATATCTGGTTTAAAGTCAATTGCCGCACTTTCATCACTTGAAGGGTTTTTTTCTTCGTGATCGTCGTGATCATTTTGTGTAGATGAAGATGCTGGTGGTACCGGTAGCGGCGCATCGCCAGAGTGCAAGACTGGTCAAGTAACGGATATCAAGTTAGGGTAAAACGTTTATATCAACCACACAAAAATAACAATCATCCTGATGATTCGAAGGTTCCCGCCAGATCATTGTTGTTTGATACTTGAAATGGGGTCTTTTCTTATTCGCCCATAACCTCAAGGACTCGACGCATGTCTTACACACCATACTTGTCGCGGGTGTCCAAAAGAAATCCAAAATAAGCCAAGTACACCTGTTTTGCGAACTCCGACACACCAAATCTACAATTTTTGAATGTATATTCAACGCAGATGTTACAAAGATAGTTTGGATCGTTCTTGCAGATATTTCTCCACGTGGACATTGTGTAAAAAAAAACTTAAAAAAAAGCAGATCGGTTTTATAAAAGTTAAGCGAAACTAGTAAGCTGGTAGCCCGTAGCTGTATGTCAAAAACTGAAGCTGCTAGAGAAAAATTGAAGTTATATTTGAAATCAGCGACCTCGAATTAGTAAACAAAAGCTATAAAATTCCATGCAACAAAACAAAAGTCTAATTTTGTTCCCTTGTGTTATCGGTGGAAGTAACCCTTCTTCTTCCCACTTCAATAAAAAGCGTTCTCTCTCTATCGGACAATCTTCCTGCCCGCGCCAATGTGAACAGGCACTTAGTTTTCGCGATGTAGAACTCAAGAGGGATAACTCTATTTACTTACACGACTGCTTAAAAACAGAAAATCAGAGCATACTGCAACATGCACTTCAACTTAAAAACCAAAACGAGATTTAATCTGTGTACCCTATTTTTAGCTTTAAATTTTTACACATACATATGCTACATCTATTTAATTTTCTTTTTTAAAATTGTAAATATTCTGCTCTGAATAATAGCCAAAATGATAGGTGACGTGCATGATATCTTAAAACTATGTATGAACTTCGTTCTTCTAGAAACAAGAAATGTGCCCTTAGTATTCAACAAACATGGTACTAGAGGAGTCACGTGATCACTCTGCAAACACGAATAGGGTTGGAATTCTGCAATCAGTGATAAGTGTATTAAATAAGCAAAAAATAGGGCTATAGTTGTGCCACCTTAGCACAGAACTTAATTCAGAAAATTGATGAGTTTAGGGATTTGTTTGAAGGATCAAGAGTCGATGTAATCTGTGTATCTGAAACTTGGGGTTGGCATGAGCCTTGAACGGACGGGTGGTGGTGTTGCTATATACGTGCGCGAAGGTAATAATTATAATCTGAAGTGTATTTCGAGGTCTGGTAGTGACACTGAATATATGTTTGTTGGTATAGTACGAGTATACCCCGAAGACAAACTTATAGTGGGAAATATGTTCAGACCGAATAAAAATATAACTCGTGCGCCACTTTTCTAACACATGTAGTAATTGTCTGTCAATGCATCCAAACTCATAATCTGCGGGGACTTGAATAGAAACCTCATTGAACACAATTTTTTTTGTTGATAATACAAGAGTATTTAATTTGTTTCCAGTTAATTCGGCTAACCTGACCCATTTCCCCGCAAGTTGTAGTAGTTGCTTTTGAATGTATTTTTTGTTAGTGATATACTCGTAGCTCGTTATATCTTGTTAAGTGAATAGCTCGTTTCGTGTACGATAGTGACCATTTCGGTCTCAGCACCGAAATAACTGTCCCCAACGAAATTGCGGAATTGGATGAGTTTGTCCAAAGGCATTCCTACAATTATAGTAGGGTGCGTTGGACACACTTCACCAGATCACTGACTAGAGCACTCTCCTCGAATTCGCTCTACCCACCGTCTAACAGAAATCTATCAAACGAGGAGATTGACAGGCATCTAAGACTAATGGACAATCAAACGAACAATGGACAAAACGATACCTCTGTACCAACACACTGCCGAAAAAGACTTATACCGCAACGCAACTATTGACGCACTGCACCGACATAAAAGTAGACTGCTATCAAGGCTAAAAACCTTGTACAGATAGTTTACTCACAGACATAACCCGGAGATTATGACACTGGAATCGTCGATTAAAAACCTCCAAACATTAATAAAAGAAAATTACAGAAACTGTGTAAATTTGAATTGGAACAACAAAATTCGAGCTGTAAACACAAGCAACCCGAATATGTTCCCGCAAATAAATAAATTATTACGGAGAAATAATCAGAACAACCTTCCATGTCTTAAAATCGCCCGAACGACGAACAACGTACAAATACTTGTAGCAGCAGGCATATATCCAAATGAGGCTGTTGATGATGTAAACTTTTTTGTGATCGAGGATCCGCAAGGGCAGGTGGAGGCTATAGGAGCGACTTTCCAGGAAGTGTAAAAAACAAATGTTATCATTGGCCCGAACCACGATCTGGAGAATCGAGTCCTTATGCACAATTTCTACCTTCGAAATGGAATTGTGAACTGGCGATTCGAGAGCTTGGGTTTCACCCAGTTCAGTGACGAGAATATTGCAAATATTCATTTCGAAGGAAGAGCTCCAAACGATCTTCGAATCACTTAGAAGTAAGAAGTAAGTAAGGGCATGATATCATTCATGCTGCGTCTAAACTAGTTTCTGACATCAAATGGAACAAAGGCAAGAACCAGTGCACTTCGCCGATTCTGTTCAACATTTACACGAGTGATCTGTTAGGTTCACATCACCATGCCTTAGCGTACGCAGACGACATACTCCCGTACAGATCGGGTCCAAAGATTGAGGTCATTAATATACTTTTGCTGCGTGACTTCGACAAAATTATGTATGTAGTCAGATACCTTGGGATCTGGCTAGATCAATTTCTGTATTTCAACAAAAATATAGATGTTGCTCTGGCCAGAGCCAAAGGTGCTTTTGCCCTTACAAAGAGACTGTTTTATAACAGCCAACTCGATGCGAGGGTGAAGGTAATCTGCTACATTGCCCTTATCAAGCCCATGCTTGTATTTGGATGTCTCGTGTGGTTCAACGTGATAGCAAGTTTATTGGAAAAGATTCGGATGTTTGAGAGGGCTTGTCTTAGGACTTGTCTTCGCTGATACAGAACACCAGAGTCTGAAAACATTTTTTTTAGCCATGGCCGGCTTACGTAGGTTTAGGTAAGTTTAAGTTAGATTTAAAAAAAATATATATAAAAAAAAAATAAATAAATAAAAATATAAAATGAAAAAAAAGATATATATATATATTTATATATGTAGTATATATATATTATGTATATATATATATATGCATGTAGATGTAAGTAGGTTAAGTAGATTAGGATTCAGTTTTAGGTAGTATGTAAACTTTTATTTTTAAGTTTTATGGTAAAATTAAAATACTCGTAATCCATGTACTATGTTTTTGAACCTGTTTTCTTAGTTTAAGCTATAGTCAGGTCACTGTAGAATAAGAATAAAACCCGCCATACACATCGAAAGACATAATTTTTATGTATTATGTTTAATTTAGAGTGCCCACATGGGGCCAGTAAGTTACAATAAGATTATTTTTAAGTTATTTAAGCTAATTTTTAAGCGGTTTTGTCTAGCATGTAAGAGTTAAATAATGAAATCAAATAAAAATGCATTTAAACTGAAAACTGAGTGAATAGCTCGCAGCACCTGACTTTTGATTTTGACCTGCAATGCCAGATATATCGTATACCTATCGAGACTTGCCTGACTTGAAAAGAATTGGCTACGCTCTTTGAAACAAAATGTTCGAAGTGTTAATTGGAAACGTATTTACTTCATGGCATCTCCAAATGATCGACTAGAATTTCTGAATCGTGTTGCTCATGTTCTGATGGTTAGCTAAACTTTAAATGCAAGTAAATACAGATACGTACTTGGGGATGAATTATTTGAACTCCACGAGAACAGCCTTTGGTTTCTCTAGAATTGATGACACTGACATAGTTGAATGTGTTATATCTATAAAATCGAATGCTGTCGGAATCTACTAAATAGAACCTAACTTCTTTAAGAGTATTTTCCCAATCAGATTACCCTATATCACACATAGCTTTAATACAATTTTCACAACTAGAGCTTACAACAGCCGATGGAAAATGTCCTAAGTGATACCAATACCAAAAGATCAAACTTGAAATGCTGAAAATATCCGTTCGCCCAAATAAATCGGTTTTCGATAAAGCTGCATAAGAGTACTTATAAATGCATTATAATTGAAGGTATAAGGTATATAATTTGTGCGGGAAGCTCTCAAGGCTGTACAATTTTTCGCCCGTCTCCGATAAATTAATATCTTCCTACTTGTGTAATAGATGTGGTGGTTAATGATTGTATTTAAGAATTGCTTACTACATTCAGAGGTGTTCCACAGGGATCGATTTTCGGTCCACACGGTCAGCAGAAAACAGTATCTCGTTAAATCTCTATAAATCAAAATTGCATAGTGACTCTGCTGGTGAGATAACGTTCATAAAACTTCATGTTCAGTTATTGATTACTTCTTTGCATCCGGCAATTGGTACATATTTCTGGAAAACGTTTAAGTAGCGATGAAAACCGTTTCGGAGCACATGCCACTGGAAGTTGATTGTAGACTGCGTTCCTCTTAGAATGAACCAACTACAAAAAACTTACACTTCTGCCTAAATTATTATGGAGTAAAAAATTTTGTAACCAGTACCAGAATAATTCGAAGAAATGTCGAACTTGTCAAATTTCGAAGCTCATACCCACAACTGCTCATTGTCACGGATATCATCAAAAAAGCTATCCCACCTCCAATACCACCATTAATCAAAAGCAAATATAAATAGTAAGCAAAAGTGGTTTGATACCGAGTGCTTACAGGCTAGGGAAAATTCACTCTTGAGAATATTCCACTCTGACATCTTTAAGAAACACATAAAAAAAGGTGGCATTTGAGCACCAAAACATTGCCGTCTTAAATAGTTCAAGATCCTCGGCAGAATTTTGGAGAGCAATAAGACTGTTAAACGGAGAGACAAATGAAATCGCTTGTTCTCTGCAAGCACCAAAGCTTCGTGTCCATTTCAAAAAACTGCTTAACTCTTCCCAAACAGCCCCAGTTATTTAATATGCGGCTTCTAAAGACGACATTTTGGATAAACCGTTCACCATAAGTGAAGTTAAACAAGCTATCGATAATGCTAAAACCACGAATGCTCCAGGAGATGACCCGGTTCCTTTTGAGTTTTTGAAAAACGGTACAACAAAATTCTTAATCACACTTACATCTGAGTTCAATCGAATTTTCAATAAAGGTGATGTTGAAATTTTTTCAAAAAATAGATAATATTTCCACTTCACAAAATTGGTAATTACGAGGATGGAATTCCCACAGAGGAATTTCATTTGTGAGCACATCGAACAAATTATTGATTCACTAATTTATATCAGGCTCACACAGTAGGTAGAGAATAATAAAACACTACATGAGCTCCAGGCTGGCTGCAGAAGAGAATATTCAATTTTGGACCAAATATTCTTCGCCGTCAACATTGCGGAATCCTACAATATAAAAGGAAAAATAAAAAAGTATAGGAATGCGTTCTTCGTCTATTTTCGTTCGGCTTTCGACTCCATATCACGTAAACTTCTTTTTTATAAGCTCTATAAAATTGGAATCTCAAATAAAGGCGTTAATATTATAAGTGCGATGTATGAAAATAATTTATCATATGTTTGGGATGGAGAGTGCATTTCTGATGAGTTAAAAACGTCCATGGGAGTAAAGCAAGGCTGTATCTTAAGTGCCCTGCTGTTCGTTCTATTCATTAATGGCATCACTGGTGATATAGGAGGTGGTATACAACTTGGCCAAATAAAAACCCTTGGAATTAAATACGCTGACGACATGGTATTTCTGGCCGACACAGTGGAAGGTGTGCAGATCCTGATCAATAGGCTCGAGGAATACTGTAAATCCCGGAATTTGTTCGTTAACCTCGAAAAATCAAAAATAACGATATTTAGAGGTGGTAGTAGATATTCTCGATGCGAAAAGTAGTACTATGATGGAGAATACATAGCAATTGTACTTGATTATAAATACCGAGGATTTCGAATCTCTGTAAGCCTGAGTATAAAATAAGTTGTTAGAAGCTAAACGTGGAATTTCTTCAATCTGTAGTTGACGCATCCAAAATAAGTACATAGCACACTCGTCTAAACAGACAATATTCCATGGAACTGCAACATCAATACTCCTTTCTGGAGCATAAGTATGGGAATTCTATACATGTGATGCAGTTGAGAAATACCGCCGTATTTCCTCAAATGAATCTTTCGGCTTCCAAGTAACACTCCGAACTACATGTTGCGTCTAGAGAGAGGTGACCCCAGATATGCGATTCTTCGGTTCATATGTGCTGGGGTTAGAATGAGCTATGAGCATTTTAAATGCAGAAATAGGATGGGACGTACGAATGCGATAAGCTAGAGAAAAAAAATTATCGAGAAAGATTTTTAAGAAAATTAAATATTTTGTTGAGCAGTTTACATTTTATACGAGTATATGCCAATCTGGTAGACGGCCACATCAAAATAGACTTAGAATTTGTGTAAAGAATATTTCTTCTGTTATTGAATAAAAGTCAATCTAATCCAATCTTTACCTCCGACGTGAACATGTTCGCAATTTTCCAGGAGTCCGAAAAATGCAAAGTGGCATCACTGTCTCTGCTTGGAGTAATGGACCATTTATTTTGCCATTCTTTGTGCCTGTTTACATTGGCGACGAGATGAAAGTCCTCACCATGAACGTCGTGTTCACATTGTCAAGGGGTTGAAAGACTTTTTGACGAGTGGAACACTTGAATCGGAGCATTTTTAATTTTTAAATTTACGCCTGAACATACCTTTTTTTCTACTCTTCACACTTACTTTCCCATGAACGATCAAAACTAAAATGAAAAAATATGTCAGAACTGGAACGATATGGAAAAAAAACGATGTGTTACACCCGAGAATCCACTTTAGAAATGGATTCTCGGTGGAAGTATCCCTTCTTCTTCCCACTTCAATAAAAATCGTTCCCTTTCTTTCGGACAATCTTCCTGCCCGCGCCAATGTGAATAGGCACTTTCTTATTGACTCTGTCGAAGAGATCGGAGAGAGGAAATTTTACAAACAAAACAGTAACAAATATCATGTGTGTAGTGAACAGGAATGGATATGTCATTACACATTTGCATTGATGAATTAACCTAGGTGTAAAACTCTTCCAATACTTTTGCAAACCCTTAACTTTCGCACAGTCGCAATGTATGTGAATTACTAGAATTTTCTGGAATGAGAGCAATTTACAAGTAAAGTTGCTAGAATTAGAGCGATTTGCACGCGCGTGTGTAATGTGGATTACGTTTTTTGATAAAATTGGAGGGTTTTGTGTAAAACGGGATAGAGATTACCTTTTATGACAAATCACAGACAGGGTTGCACGCATAGAGACGATCAGGAAAACCCGTCTGGGTTTTCTAATATCTGGAAAGTTTGCATTCTAGATTAGTTCATCTATGGCCACCTTTTGCTATAGTTTATAACTTTTAATTTTAATATTTATTGCTCAATTATTTTGTTCGGTAGTGTTAGTTGACTTTAACGTGATGTGATTATGTTAAAATGTATACAGGTGAATTTTATTTTTGATTTTTAATTAAAATTTTGTAAATGAATAAATAAGAGACGAGAATGCCCGAGAAATCTACGTTGAGTGGACTGTATGAGTGTGGTTTGTGAACCGGTTTCACGTGCATTGGGTATGGGTGGATGATATTTTTGAATAGGCTATACTGTCCAGTGGATTTTATTTCAGTGTTTTGTAGTCGAAGGAAAATTTGATATATAACGATAAATTTTGTGTGATGCGTTGTTTTAAATTTCAATTTAGAGTATATTGATGAAATTCGGTTTTCTTTTAAATTACACAAGTCAACAAAAGACAGCAATTTTTAGGATTCCTAATTTTAATGAAAAAAATGTTGCTTTTGTACCTTTTACAATGATATGAGTATGTAAAGAGGAACGTGTTATATGAAGCGGCGGAATAAGATTTGACATTTTACTCGCGTGGTTCATTAGTTCATATGCGAATGCATTGATATAACGTATTAATAAATGAATAAATGATCTGTGAAATATTCGAAGGCGGACTTTTGCTTTTGGAATGATGTGAAGGGATTGTTTGAAGAAATCGAAATCCCGTGCGTTCTTTGTGACTTGCGTCTTTTAATAGACAGTTCAACAAAATGTTAAAAAGCTGCCCTTCTCCAAAATGGAAATAAAATTTCGTCTACACCTTTGGCTTATCCCGTGATGCTCAAAGAAAATTACGAAAGTGTTAAAATGGTGCTTGAGGGTGTAAAGTATCATATGTACATGCAGTAAATCTGGCCAGTGATAGGGGATTTTACTATGCTTACCTTTCCGGTGGAACCTCAAGGCGAGTATACTAAGGTAAATACTCCTTGCTACCTTTGCTTATTGAACATTAGAGCAGACAGTTGGCATTACCAGCCGTACTCATGGCTTAAGCTAACCGAGTTCGAGATAGGGAAACGTAATGTTATATTTGATCTAATTTTAGAGCCCAAACACATATTGATGCCTCTATTGCATATAAAATTATGACAAGATAAAGATAATCTATGTAATATTATATATAATATTAAAGTTCACGTATCCATATAGGTGTAAATAGGCTTCGTCACTCACGATTCTTTTTGAAGCAAAATCGTCCACTTCGTTGTTGAGATTCAGGAGGGCATGAGGGTAGGTTATACGCAATTCATGTTCCACGCCCATGAGCTGATGGTCTGTCTGAACTTTTTAAGGAAACATCTTCAACTCTTTCACCAAAATGCGCCGCAGTGACGTGCGTAGAGCTACCAATTTGGCGCACGTCGTCTAGTCGATTTCGACAGAACCTCTATGATATCTTCAGCCGAAAGGGATGTACGAGGCCTTCCAGAGCTTGTTCGCTCCCGCATTGTTCCAGTCTCTAAAAATCGTAGGGCTAATTTCCACATTGAACGACCAGTAGGAGTCAGGCGGCTAGGAAAACGGGGACGAAGTGCACGTTGCGCCAAAATCATGACGAATTGTTCATCAAAAACATAGTGACGATTATTCGCTTTCTTCAGGAGTATAGCGTTCTATTGCTTATTCACACAAATTTCATTTCTGGTTCCTTCACAAATGTCATAATTGACATAGTTGAAATGTCTGAATTAATATTCGACGACATTCGTAAAATCGACGACTCTTCCCGATTGGGTCATACATTATGGCACACATTGTACAACGAAGAGACAAAAATAGAAAAACTTTCCTAAGAATCCGTATTTTCATTCTGACAGCTAGTAAACTTTTTCACGTAAGCCTTTTTATTTTTTTTTAAATTAGTAGGATGGGAGAAATTAGAATCAAATAAGCAAACCCAAGCCTCAAAATTTGTGTTTGCGTGTTTTTAGTGATTTTGTTTGTATAGTGTGTTGAATAAATAAATGAATAAATAAATGGACGTGAATGGTGTTTTTATCAAGTGAAGAGTATATCGCACGTTTAATCAAACAAAGAATAACTCAAAAATGGCCAGTTTGGATATTTCATAATAAAACCTAATAACATGACTATGACAATAGGCATGCTCCAAAAGCCACATGATTTTGAATGAATGGTGAACGACAAAAATACCACACTTTCTCTTTTTGACAAACAAGTACGGACAGGTTAATACAAATAAAGCGACAGAATCAGTCTTGTGCCTGCAGTGACCTGACCAAGTCCATTCAAAGTACGATACAAAATCCAATTGTTCTTAGTATTACTAAGAGCTGAGTTTCAGTTTATTCTAAATTTATTCGTAAAGAGATATCTTCTGGGCTTATTATACTTTAAAATAAAGGCGATGGTATGACTCGTCAAAACATTTCGAGTTGATGCAGTTTAGTTTTAATTTGGTTTAAGTTTTGGTTAAGTTTTTTCATTCGAGACAGTCGGCGAGTAAAATTTTCTGACGTTGAATATGTGCGTGGATATTTTTTTTAAAAGCATACATTGTGCGTCGAAGTAAAGAGTTAAAAAAAAAACAAGAAAAAGGAGAAGTTTCGGTGTAAAAGAGTGTCGCCAGACATAAAACATTTTTCCGCTTAGAGGTACGCGGATATAGGGTATATAATTATATCACAAACTGATATTGTTCACCTGATGTGAAAGTTTCAAGTTTTTTAAGAAAAAAAAAAAAGACTTTGCAAACGATCCGAGGAATCCCTCCAAAGTGTCTTCCATGAGCAACAACAGAACAAAAAACGTGAAAAGGTGTTTTCTGTAAATGCCCAAACATGTGAACTGAGAGCAACGGAGGCCCTAAGTAAGCCTGGTGGAAATCCTACGTTTTTCACCTCACCAGTTCAGCTGAACTAAGTCACTAAATCTAACTACACCTCCTACAAGAGATGCTACCGAGCACTTCCTGAACAGAAAAAATATTTGTAACAATTTAAACATAAAAAAAAGAAAGGAAATCTTTTAAACAAAAAAAAGTAAAAACATATTTTTAAGAATACTCGTAGATAACAATAGTAATTAAGAGAGAGTCTTTTTAAATTTTATTTTAATTGTTTTGTGTGCGCCAAAAAAAAAGAAATCACAACTTTGAATTTGTAAGGATTCTTCAAGTCCACTTAAAGCCGGTAAGACACAGGATTAAGTAATTTTCATTATTTACTGGCAAACATTTGATAATTCAACTAATTCAATCTGAATTAGTTAGTAAATTTGTGAAATTTTTTTATTGTAATTGATCGATATTATGAATTTTGTACTTACATACGAGTATATGAAATCAGTTTTTTTACTATGATGGTGCCTTAAAACCGTTGTCGCGAGTGGTGTGTGAATGGGCGGACCGACCGTTCTTCGATGGGGATGACTGCGACCGTACGTGACGTACAAACGATGACGACATGACCGGAAATGACGTGACTGACTTCCGCTGATTCTTTTTTTACAGGTAGCGACTGGGAGGATATTCACTCTAGGGACTACTATTAACAGATCTGGCCAGGATGGTAGCAATTCGTCGCATCTATTACAGTTGTTTTATGAGTTAGATCAATATGTGGTCATTCAAGGAAGTCCCGTCTTGAATTTTGGCAGCAGCATCATGTGCGGAACGTAATAGATATATGGGGTAGGAAGAACATCATCGTGAAGGACAACACCTTCAGACATCTAGTTGAACTACAGGTATTCTCTTATGCCTTTTATTTACTATTCTCTAAATGATGTAACGTACGCAAGGCACCTGACTTGTAGTTCTAGCAGGTACTTTATCCTATAAGATCCAACCTAATCCGTTCTTTGGGCTAACGGCGACATGCCATCTTCGCCTCGGAGGATCTGCAAATACGTCGCTAACTAACAGAAAATCCACCGTTGTCAATTAAATTCAATTCAATTCAATTAATTTTTATTTTCAATAAAATCAACATTGGTTATGCGCTTCCGCGAAGCCTTAGGGGCTTTTCTGCAGAATGTTGTGTTTCTAACAATAATAATTGAAATAAAGTAAGTTTAGTTTAATAAACATTCAATACAAGATTTACACAAAAAAATTATTTGACATACTCGTAAGTAATTTTGATCGCTTTGGATTTAGATTTACTTTACTTTACTTTACTTTACTTACTACTTTAATCTTAATTAAAACATTTTAACAATTTAACTTTTTTAACATTATATTCAGATTAAAACATTCAGTTGTTGGAATTTTGATTGAAAAGAAAGTGTTTTATGTTTTTTTTCCTAGTATTTCGCACGAAAACTAGCATAAAAGAAATATATTTTTCAAGACTTAACTACTATAAGTGCCGATTCAGACAGAATCCAGTTCAAAAAAAACTTAAATAAAAAATGCAATTATTCAAATTTCCACAATTTATTGTGTAAATTGCAAGTGCGGTCACTCTGCTGGCATTCCCAACCATTCGCCGCAGCTGTGCTTTGCGGAAATTGTTAAAACTTAGCTGCTACCGCATAGCGTATTTGGTTTTTCGTCGACCAGTGAGTGCATACATCACTAACACACGCTTATGTGCTAAACGCCACTGCAGAATTCACTCATTGGGCGGGGCTAATTGTCGAAAGCATATCATTTTTTTTCTATGAACCCCTCCCATGCTAGCGCCTCCACAGCTAATGTGTTGCGGCTGCTTGTGGTCTTTTCTGAGTGCCCAATTTTGCTGTGAGTTACGTCAGCTGATGCGTGTTTGTCGTCGGCTTTTCGAAATTGTTAAATGCCAACGGGAAAAATGCAGCTTGTAAGAAGCTGATTTCTTGATTGCAGAACGATGTTTGTTGCGTTGCAACATCCTGCCGGGCCACAGGAAGATTCATCGATGGCTTTCGCTTATAGATGTACCTCTGTTGATTGTTGAATGATATCCGCTGACATTGCACCTCCCGAGACGTTTGGTAGTTGATGAGTACATGTAAAGAAGAAAGGGGTGTGGTGAATGGTGTGTGGCATTAATATTTAGTTTATAGGGATTGGTTATTTTAGGTTATTGATTAAGTTTAGGTTATTCAAATTAATTATAATTAACGTATTCATTCATTTGTGGATGTATGTTTGTGTGTGTAAGGTTAGTTAACCATTGGAAGAAAGCAAAGTTTGACTACAGGCTGTTTTAATGATGTCATTGCCGTCTTGATGGTGAAGACATGAATTTTTTCGTCAGTTCCGGGATGCACTGCCTCAATTTTAGCAAGTCGCCAAAGAGTAGGAGGCGTTTGTTCATCGGGTAATAGCACGAGGTCCTACCTTGATTTGCAAATTCGAGCTAAGCCATTTTGGACGCTGTTGTAGCCGCGCGAGGTACTCCGATTTCCATTTTTCCCAGAAGTCCTGTTGGATCCTCTGCATAAGTTGCCATCTATCTAGATAATTTGATTTTAAGTTAGTTAAATCTTTTTCGGCTGCCGCGTTTAAGGGGACTCCAATTAAAAAATGTCCTGGCGTCAAGATGGATAAATCCTCAGGGTCTTCCGTGACTGGGCAAAGCGGACGTGAATTCAGGCATGCCTCTACCTGTGCTAAGACGGTTGCATACTCTTCGAAGGTCAATGTGTAGTGGCCGATAATTCGCTTCAAATGATGCTTCATGGATTTCACGCCGGCTTCCCAGAGTCCACCGAAGTGTGGAGCAGCCGGTGGGTTGAAGTGCCAAGTAGTCCCGTTCCCTTGCAGTTGGGTCACGATGTCAGCTGTCCATTGTTTTGACCATTGTGAGGCTTGAAAATCTATGATCCTTGCAGCACCTTGAAAATTTGTTCTGCAATCGCTGTAGAGGTCGGAGCAAATCCCACGGCGTGCAGTGAAGCGTTTGAACGCTGCGAGAAACGCGGATGTGCTATATTCGCTCACAAGTTCGAGGTGAACTGCCTTCGTGCAAAAGCAAACGAAAATTGCGATGTAAGCTTTGGTTATCTTGTTACATCGACCCTTCCATGCTTTTAATTGTACCGGAGTAGCGTAATCCACTCCCGATCTTTAAAATCTTAATGCGGGTAAATTGCCCATTTTTTCGTGCAGGGCTGAAAAATATTTGCTAACGGGTACCCAGATGCGATCAAATTATTCTTAGTCCTTGAAATCTTTCAAGCTTTCAGTTCGAGGTCCGTGGACTGAATGTGAAGCGAAGGATGCAGTTGTTCCTTAAACGATTGCAGAAATTCCGGCCCTTGGTACCATTCTTTATGATTGCTCAGATCTTTAGGTAAAAGTCCTCTAGAAGCCATGTCCGCCGGATTGTCCTTAGATGGGATGTTATTCAAGCACTTGGTGTCTGTGAGCTCCTGGATTTCAGCCACCCTGTTGGCAACAAACGTGGTTCGGTTGTATGGAACTGATTTGCTCCACGCGAGGGTGATTCGCGAGTCACACCAAGCAAATATGTTGGCATTGCTGAGTTTCATAATTTCCTTGGTGTGGACTAGCAGGTGTGCTAGCAGCAGAGCTCCACATAGCTCCAAGCGTGCCAGCGATATTGTTTTTAGGGGTGCGACTCGCGTTTTGGATGCAAGAAGACTCGTTTGTGATCCATTTCCAGTGATGACTGGAAGATAAACAGCTGCAGCATACGCCCTTTCGGAGGCATCGCAGAACCCATGAATTTCGAGGTCTGATTCCTTCGTCATATTAATCCAGCGAGGAATTTCTACATCATTAAGGGCGGTTAGCTCCTCTTTAAATTTATGCCATGCTGAAATGATTGAAGTTGGAAGTTCGCTGTCCCATGTTTGATTTTCCTTCCAGATCTCTTGCATCAACATTTTACCTATGACCACACAAGGAGAGATCCATCCCATTGGATCATACAGACGAGAGATGTCCGCTAAAATTGTTCGTTTCGATGTCGTCTTTGCGCCTGATGGATTTACTCTGAAAGAAAAAGTATCCTTCCCAGGATGCCACTGGATCCCTAAAGTCTTTATTTCGTTGTCTTCATCAAATAACAGCGGTAGCTGAACTTCTCTATCTTCAGCTGGAATTGCTGCCAATAACTTATCACTGTTGCTGGCCCATTTTCGCAATGGGAACCCTCCAAGCCTCAACATTGTTGTGAGCTGGCGTTGTATCTCTAAGGCTTCCTCTTCAGAGTCAGCTCCATGAATCACATCGTCCACGTAAAAGTGTTTTTTAGTAATGTCTGATGCTATTGGGTAGTCTGCTCGCTCATCTGCAGCAAGTTGTTGGAGTGTGCGAACTGCCAAATACGGTGCAGCGGCGGTGCCAAACGTCACTGTGTTGAGGCGATATGCTTTTACTTCCTCTCCTTCCGCATCTCTCCACAAAACTAGTTGGTATACAGAGTCTTCAAATGGAACCCAGATCTGCCTATACATTTTGTTGATGTCCGCTACAAACCCTATCTTATGTTTCCTAAAGCGGACGATGTGATCAAAAATGTTGTCCTGTAGCCGTGGGCCAACAAAAAGATGATCCTTCAGTGATGTGCCGTCGGACGTCTTACATGATGCATCGAATACAATACGTAGTTTTGTTGTGGAGCTAGATTCCTTCCTCACTGCATGGTGGGGAAAAAAATAATGCGCATGTGTTAACGAAGTGGGTTCTACGAGAGTCATATGCCCTAGCGATGAGTTTAGCCTAAATTTTCTTTGTAATTGAATATACCTAACAAGAGCGGATTTGAATGACAAGCCTAGTTTAGGACGTAACCCTTCCTTGAATAGTAGCTGAACAATATATTTACCATCTAGCTGACGCTGGTATGTTCTACAAAAATGCATTTCACACTGTTTTTCTTCCTCCGAGAAAATTTTCCTTGTAGTTACCTCCTCAAGTTCCCAAAACTTATGCATCTTGAATTCCAAGTCAGGCGTCTCCGTCAGGATGTGCAAAGATGTCACCGTTTTTTGGTCGCCAGAAGATGTACAACCAGAGAGAATCCATTCGAGTTCTGTTCGTTGAGTCATGGGTGTACCTAGTTCTCCTTTGACAACATCGTCAAGTAGAATAAATGGATATATGTCGCTCCCCAGTATGACATCAATTTTGTTTGGTTTGTAAAAGGTCGGGTCGGCAAGTTGAATGTTCTGGAGGTGCATCCAGTTAGACCAGAGAATGTTGTGCATAGGGAGGACTGCTGTTAGCTTGGGAAGAACCAACACATTAAGCTGTAAAGTGAAATTGTCGTTAACGTTTGAGCGGATGGTGAGCGAAACCTTAGATCTGGAAACGCCATTGTTGGTTTCCCCAACGCCTATTATGTTGACATAGTTCGTTGTCCTTTTAAGTTTCATCAACTGTACAGCCGATTCCGAGATGAATGACGCTTCCGATCTTGGATCAATTAAAGCCCGCAGCAACAGCGGTTGACCTACAGCTGGAACAACCTTGATAATCGCAGTGGCCAAAAGGACAGCCTTTGACTGACTGTTCTGGGATGAGTATGTATTGTGTACTGCAGCTGTTTTGTTGGAGGAGCATCTTCATCTTCTAAAATGACGATTGAACCGTAGTGGAGGCAGGTTGAAAATATGGCTGAGTAACCAACGCTGAAGTTGAATTGTTGGCATGCTTTGCGTTCATGTTAGCTGGATCGCTTTCATGCAGCAACGAATAATGCCTTTGTTTGCATGCAGAACATGTAAAAGTGCTTGTACATTTTTGCGTGGCATGCGAGTGTGACAAGCAGTTGATGCACAGTTTATGCCTTTTGACAATGTCCCTTTTTCTCTGTGGAGCTAATGTTTACTTTTTTTTCTATTTCTATTTTTCTATTTATTTATTTATTTTTATTTCTTAAGGCTTAACAATTTTTATACTTTTCCGCGAAGCCTCAATGGCTTTTCTGCAGAAGATTGCGTATCAAAAAGGTATATTTTCAGGTAAACAAGTGTTCAAGTTTTTAGAGTTAAAATTACAATTTAAACATGGTTACATTTTGCTATATAAAATACAAATCGGTAACATTTCAATAAACTTATTTCAAATGAAATATTATAAATTTATAAATTTAGGAAGAAATTTTTAATCACTTTATTTCTACTGGATAGGTTCGTTATATTCCTTAGACTTTCAGGTAATTCATTTAAAATTGAAGGAACGGTATATATAAGTTGCCTTTTACCATAATTGTTATAATTTCGAGGCACTTGAAACATACCTTGAGCACGTCTTCTAATGTTAATTTCATGGTCGATTGGTTTTCTAAAACGTAGGTCGTCATAATACTCAAGAATAACGGCCATCTTGTATATATGTTGAACTGTCATCGCTTTGAAGTGTCTTTCTTCGGAGATCGCATTTTGGTTGATTATCCTCAGCGCCATATTTTGCAGCTTTTGAAGTTTCATTATATGCGAGTAAAATGAGCTTCCCCAAGCAAGTATGCCATACCTTATCTTGGACTCAACCAGGGCATAATAAATTTGCTTCTGAATTTGCTGTGTTGCTAGGTATCGCAAATGCACAAGTGCGAATAAAGCTTTCTTTATATCTGTTCGAGTTTTGTCAATGTGTTTACTCCAGGTAAGATGGCTGTCAATAATTACTCCAAGATATTTATAGGATTCTACTATTTCAATAAGCTGTTTCGGTGTCGAAGCACATGAGTCATTTTCGAACCGTATTTTCTGCTGTGTAACGTTATGATGTGGGCTTCGAATATGCATCATTTTAGTTTTTGCTGCGTTGATTACAAGGCCATTGTCATGACACCACCTTACAGCATTACTGAACTCTTCCTGCATTATTTCAGTCGCTGTTTGAAGAGACCTGTGACGAACTACTATCGCCGTGTCATCTGCATAAGCAAATGGTATACTTCTTTTAAAAGTACGTAGAAGTTCATTTGAATATAAAATGAAAAGAATAGGGCCTAATTTCGATCCTTGGGGGACGCCGTAATGCACTTGTTCCATAGAGCTATACACGTTTTTGATTTTTACGCAGAACTGGCGGTTGTTTAAATAGTCCCTAATCCAATCAGCCATTACACCCCGAATGCCTATACGTTCAAGGGCTTCTAAGAGTTTTGTGTGGTTTAGGGTATCAAACGCCTTACTAAAGTCCATTAACAGTACCAGTATATGGTGGCTTTTATTTAAGCTCTCATTGATACAATTTGAGAATTCCCCTAGAAGTGTTCCCGTGCTTTTGCTTTTCTGGAAGCCGTATTGACGTTGGTGAATGAGTGAATATTTATCAATAAAACTATAAAGGCGATTAACCATTATTTCTTCCATGCATTTGTCCATCACTGGCAAAATGGATATAGGTCGATAGTTACTTATTTCAGATTTTCTACCACCTTTGTAAATTGGTCTTACTACTGCAGTTTTAAAGGTTTTGGGAATTTTTCCTTCTGTCAGACTTAAATTTATCAATTTGCACAGTAAGGGGGCAAAAATATCAGCGTGTTGTTTAATATCTCCTGCTCGGATACCATCGGCCCCTGCGGATTTTCGTTCGTTCAAGCGTCTTATTGTATTATAGACCTCGTTGATATTGGTTTCAGTTGGAAATATTGTATTGCTGATGGTTATGTTGTGGTGATTCGATGTTATCTGCTGACAATGATCTAGTATTTTATATACTTGTTGGGAAAAGTGTTGTGAAAATTTGTTTGATATGGTGGTTATACATTTTTCTGACGAAAAGTTCTTCACAATTACTTCATCAACGGTGAGCTTATGCCTTCCCAATATCTTATTAATTAAATCCCATGTTTTGCGCGGATCTTCTCTAACCTCGACAAACTTGTTTTTATAGAATGTTGACTTCCGTGTTTTTATTTCCTTATTTAATTTGTTTCGAAAGTGTATTCAGTTTCGTAGCTTAGATTTGACCTATTGTTTTTCTGTTTTCTATAAAGACCATCTCGTCTTTTGCATTTTTCTCTTAGCTCAGGACACATCCAGGCATTATTTTTACATTTACTTTTTATTATTCTCACACACGTGGATTTTGTATATACGAGTATATCTTGCAATTTGAGGACCATCTTCTCATAGAGAGTAACTGACACACCTTCATTTAATACTTCGTTCCAGTTTGCTTCAGATATTAATCTGTCTAGTTTTTTTGTACTTATGTATGGTGCAGACATGATTTGTTCTACATTTTGTTGTATTGCTTCTTTATAGTAAAGGATCGGGTAATGATCCGTTATACCACTTTCAATAACACAAGACTTAATTCGATAGTCTACTGTGCTAACTAAGATATGATCTATTATAGACTTTGTTCCTCTTTTTGGATCTATCCTTGTATATTTATCAATTGCATTTACAAGGCCTAATGACGCCAACATTTCCAAGTAGTTTTTCACATGACTACAATTATTATTACAAATATTAATATTGATATCCCCCAGAACAGTTATTTCTTCTTTGTTTTTTAATACGATAATATTTTTTTCGAATTCTTCAAGAAATGCTTTCTGGCTTAATCCAGGTGGTCTATACACACCAAAAAGGATTTCTTTCTCTTTGGGTATAGAAATTTTTATACTCGTATTTTCATAAGCAACACTCTCTGAAGGTAGACGTATATAGTCAATATTATTTCGGATAAACATTAAAATACGTCCTCCTCTACGATTTGTTCTATTTATAAATTCTGGTTTATGAAAGCCATCCAGTTTATAGTATCCTATTTCTTCATCTTCTTCGTTTCCACAAGAACTATTATTTTAAGTGAGTTTATAAAATGATTTAAACTAAGGCAGAAACTATCCCAATTCAAACGAAGCGATCTTATATTGAAACTTAAATAGCAATCCATATTTTTATTTAAATCATTTGCATCGATGCCGCTAAAACCATGCACTACCTTACATTCAATATTAACTAAATTATAGTCTCCTTTTGTGTTCATCATTTTCATTGATATTGATTTGTATTTCTCGTTATTCGTACACAGTGCATCATCTATGATGATGTGAGTGTCATTTTGTCCACATCGTTAACCGTGCTTATCAATACCGCTTGTGTGTTCTCATTCTTTCTGGCCAGTATTTTCCCCATGCTCTCCCACACAAATCTCCAGTTTACTTGTTTTGTCTTTTCTTTGGCTAACCAGAGCAACTGTTTGTTATGTTTTGTCAGCTGATTGTTGATGTAAATTGTGGCATCGGGAAACTTTGCACTTGCATTAGCATTATTGTTGCAATTTTTTTGCAATATTGTTTGCAGTTTGATAGATCGGGTTGCGCGCTCCTGTTGGATGAATTTAGTTTTGCAAACCTTCGTGTTAAATGTTGCGATAATTGACGACTTTTCAGGATTTTTATTTTTAGTCCTCCAAATGTCGCTTATCAGTTTGACTCTGACTGTCGTGGGGTGCGCATCACATCAAACTACTTTTAAAAAACGTTAAAAATCATTCCAAAATGAAGTGCTCTGTTTGTTCGAAGAAAATTGAAAGAAATTGCAACACTAAAATATCCTGCAACGATTGTTCAAACTATTTTCATATTTCCTGCGTGAATCTGGCTGAAGAAGATGCAAATTACTTTCAAATAAGTGGAAAACCGTATCGCTGCAACAAATGTGAAGTGCTGAGGCGTAGGTCTATGCGAATGACAGAACCTTTGCTAAACAACAACAACAAGCAGTGCAATCTAAAAGAAAAAGCAACAACATTAGGAAAACAAAGTGAGGAGGGCGTATATACTCTCCAAATGATATATTTAAAGCTTTCACACTTGGAAGAAACAAATGAGCGCTTTCTAGCTACAATCAACGAGCTGAAGTCTGAAAACATACAGCTAAAGGCAAAAGTGGATTTATTGGAGAATAGACTAAATTGGCAACAACAAAAACTTCTCAGCAATTGCATAGAAATTGTTGGAGTACCAAATGTCACGGACGAAAATGCAACAGAGAAAGCTAAACAGATCTTTCGAAATGCATTTCAAATTGACATTCCCGACGGCAAAATCGAAAAATGCTCAGTGAAGAAAGTGCGAAACAAAGGAGAAAAGAGTACCTCTTCGTCTTCACGAAATCCCATAATCTGTGTCAGATTCGCTGACCATTCTATTAAGGAGCGAATAATGACCGAAAAGAAGAAAAAGAAAAAAACACTCAACGCAAACATGTTTGGAAGCGGTAGCGGTAACAACAGGAGTGATGACAGCAGCAGCAGTACTAGCAAGAGCACCAGCATTTTTATAAATGAGGCGCTTACGAACTACACACGGGCTCTCTACATGTAAACAAAAGAAGTAAGAAAGCAGAAAAACTATAAATTTGCGTGGTTTAAAGATAATCAGATTCTTGTTAGGAAGGTCGAGGGTAGAAAGGTAATTTCTATTAGATCATTCAATGATCTTGCACTAATTTAGTGCGTATTTTTATTTTATGCACATTTTTGTTTAAATGAATTTTAATGATGAGATAATAGAAGACCTTTCAACCCTCGAAATAAATAGCAAATGCTGTAATAATGTTTTCCTTGATAGTTCACACTGTAACAATAAGCTTTTTGTTATCCATCAAAATGTCAGAAGCTTGAGAGAAAATTTTTCATCACTTGTTGCACACCTTGATTCATTTGTAAGCATTCTAGATATTGTTATTGTCTCTGAAATCTGGATTTATAGTTTTGAGAAAAATGATTATCATTTGCCTGGCTTTACATTCTTTGCGAAGACAAATGAAAGTTATGCGGCAGGGGGTGTCGGATGTTTTGTAAAAAATGGTTGCGTTATAAAGGAAGTGAAAAGTATCGATTTCCTTAGTGCAGATATTATTGAAATTTCAATTGAAATTAATCATGTTGAGTATGTTGTTTTATGTGTTTATAGGCTGCATATGTTTAATGTTGCGTCGTTCATAGAAGAATTTTCTCGTTTGTTAGATCCGATAAAATCAAATAACCTAATAATTGCCGGAGATTTCAACCCAAATTTATTAAATAAAAGCGATTTGATTTCTAATTACTTGGCGATTCTGGCATCGCATGGTCTTGCGAGTTTTATCAATGAACCAACTAGGATGCTCTCTGGAAGGTGTTTAGATCACTTTTATGGTCGATTGACCAATATTTCATTGAGCTCCTGCGAAAGCGGCATTTTTGATCTAAATATTACCGATCACTGCATGACAGCGTTGTTGGTTGACACTGGTACTATTCAAAAAGCAAATGTTGGAGTGAGTGTTCCTAAAAGTGTTAAGGAAATTGATTTCGTACAACTGAAAACAAATCTTTTTTATGAGTTTTGGAATGAAGTTTACGCAGAAAGTGATATCTCAGCATCGTATTCACTATTTTTGAATTGTCTTAAAAAGCACATAGAGGACTGTACTTACACTGTGCCTTTAAAAAAATCTTGCAAAAGACTTAAACCTTGGATTACAAGTCTTCTTATTAAAAAAGTTCAGGCAAAAAACAAGTTAAGAAACAAATGTTCCAAAAACCCCAATAACTTTAGATTGAGTGATCGATATAAAAAATTATGTTCTCGACTTAAAAAAGAAATTCGTACGAGCCGTGATGATTACTATAAAAATCGATTCTTTTTTGCTAAAGGTAGTTTAAAGAGTGAATGGAACGTTGTTAATAGTATATTAAAAAAGTCTTCGTGTACTTTCAAACCTACAACAATTCGAATTAATGACTTTGACATTTCTGATCAACTCGGTGTTGCTAATGCATTCAATAATTACTTTTTTGGTCAACAATTTGGTTCTTCTTATGGTAGCTGTGATGAGAAATTTCAAATTATTAGTTTTTCGTTCGAGCCAATATCTGCTTTTGAACTTGTAAAAGTTATTGGGACACTTAACGGTTCTAATGCTAGCGGTTATGACGGTATCTCCAATATACTTTTGAAACGTATAGGATGTTCCATAGTAGATGTACTAGCAGTCATTTTTAATCTTAGCATATTTTCTGGAGTTTTTCCTAGTGCTCTCAAATGTGGAGACGTAGTTCCGCTTTATAAAAAAGGCTCAGCAGATGATGTAAGTAACTATAGATCTATTTCACTTCTTCCTGTTTTTAGTAAACTCTTCGAAAAAGTTATTAAAACAAGAATTTTATCGTTTTTAAACAAGAATAATTTTTTCAGTAATGTGCAGTATGGCTTTCAGCAGGGAAAATCAACTGAAGACGCCCTACTTAATTTTTGTTCCAGTGTTTTCTCTAACCTTGATGCAAAAAAGCTCACTGCAGGTCTATTTGTGGATATTACGAAAGCATTCGATATGGTTAACCACACTATATTGCTGAGGAAACTAGAAAATGCTGGATTTCGCGATTTTATGCGCAATTGGTTCAGAACATATCTTTCAAATAGATCTCAAAGAGTTAAGCACGGTGAAACCAGGAGCGATGTAAAAATTTTAAATTTGGGAGTACCTCAAGGCTCTGTATTGGGACCTATTATGTTCCTCATTCACTCTTTGACCTCGATTTTAAAGGTACACTTACTGCTTTCGCAGATGATGTGGGCTGCTCCTACGGTTCAGATAGTGCTTTAAACTTGGTTTCTGATATTAACTGGGATCTAAGCATTTTAAGAATCTGGTTCGCTGAACATAGATTGAAAATTAGTTCAAAAACTAAATTAATGTTTTTTAACCTATCGAACGCAACCGACATTAATGCGGAGTTTTACATTCATTCCATGGATTGCCAAAAATTCAAACTTGTACGCTCATGTGTACCAGCTTCCTCTCCTCTTACCTTTAACAATAGTCTACATTGCAATAATGAGTGTTTTTTAATTGAGAACGTAGAAGAGTTTAAGTACTTGGGACTCACTATTGACTCTAAAATGTCATTCGCAAACCATACGCAGTTATTGAAAACATATTTTCGTTCCACTCTCCGACATTTTTTCTATCTTAAAAGTGTTTGTTCTGACAAATTATTAAGAATTATTTACTATGGAATTTTTCATTCCAAGCTCCAATATGGAATTGCCTGCTGGGGCGGGGCATATAAGAATAAAATTCAACCTCTTTTAAATTTCCAAAAAAATGTTTTGAAAAAAATTTGTCGAAAACACCGTCGAAAACACCGTCGACATCCCAGTTTTCCTTTGTTCCGTGTTACGAAAATTCTTCCCGTCCGTCATTTGTATTGTTTTAAGGTATTAAAAGCATTCTTTAACAGATCGGGGAATCGAAACTTGAGATTAATTTCTGATTATAATTTACGAAGAAATTTTTCTAACGTTGTATCTGTACCTTTTCTCCGTACCACCGCCTTTCGTAACTTTTATTTGGTTTCATCGTGCCGCCTTTTTAATAAACTACCTCAATCGATCAGATCAGAGACCATTCCCAGAAAGTTTGTGAAATGCGTCAAACTGTGGCTCTTACAATTAAATTACAATAATTTAGAAGCCATTCTTTCTGACATTCTGGTATAACTTTCTTCTTTTTGTTCTTCCTTTTTTTTCTACAATTTATATTGAAGATTCATATTGAATTATAATTTTTAAATATATTCATATTATTTTTATTGTATATAAATATGTATATTAATATTTAAGGGTTACCCCACCAATTATCAAAAAATATTAATCAAGCCTATTGAAGTGGCATTTGACACTATTTTAGTACGTATAGTATATAAAATACAAAATGTCATTAAACTATTTCTAAAAATCTGATTTAAATAATGTAAATTGTGTATTTTAATTTATTTGAAATAAAAAATTTAAAATCTAAAAATCTTATGTCATTGTCATTTATTTCTAGATGTATAGTTTTACCAATTTCTTTGACTATTTCTAAAAGGTTTTCGTGTTCCGTGGGCCTAACATTTTTTATATCTATGTTATTTTTTATCATTTGTTGTTCCATGTTGTTAATTTGTGACTGCATGTTTTGTATTATTTCGTCTTTTTTGTTATTGTTTTCCTTTAGTTCAATTATTTCTGTAGTGAATTATTCGACTAGTTTATTGTTTTTTATTATATTTGCGTTGAGTTCATCATATTTTGAGCTGAGAAACTCGCAGCTAGTGGTTATTTCTTTTATTTCATTACGTAAAAGTTTGATCTCAGCTAGAATAGCTGCATTAGTGTCATCGTTAGAGTTGGTTTGACATGGACTACCAGCTGGTCTCACTCTCTTTGCCAAGGGGAGATCTTGTCCTTGAGACACTAATGTATTGCTTAATGTATCCACGTTTTGGACATCACCCCTGTTTCTACAGATTTGACATCTCCATGTTTCTCTTCGCGCACCCATGGTTCTCCACGATTTCTCCGTAACCGTAGTGCATTCGAAATGAAGTTTTCGGTTACACAGCATGCATACAGCGAAATCACCTTCTGAAGGTAGACTATCACCACAATGACTGCTCACATACATGTTTGCTTATTTTATATATTATTATAATTTCATTTTAATTTTATAAACACAAGGGAGAAAGGGATGTTTAATAAAAGAATTTAGTATACCTATTAGAAACTGTATGCTTTTCTAAAGCTTCTTTTTTATTAAAGTCACTGTCTTATAATCTGTTTCAATTGCACTTGGGAATTTAAAATTTTATAAACCAGTTGAAAATATCACTTTATCAGAGAGCACTATCAACACACGTCCGATTGCTACTTGCTACCTATCAAAACTTGTCTTAAATTTGTAACACTTCCTAATTGAATGCAAACCCTGACACATCTGACATTTCGAAATTATGAAATTGTGCGTACGAACTGTGACAGAGCTAAATTGCCTTGATTTTGATTGAGGGGGATTTGGTGAGGATTGTCCTAGGATTTCTAATGTTCTTGACCTCAGGAGCAAGAAATCCTCTAGGATGTTGAAAGACGGATTAATTTTTTTTTCATTTCATTTCATTTTATTTTATTTATTCAATTAATTTTTTCATAATCTTAAAAACTAATAACAAATAAGTTGAATAAATATTAGTGATCATTCTTAAACAAAAGTTAGTGGTGAATGACACTTCAAAAATTTGTTTTCAAATTAGAATATAATGTGGGGTGATATTCAGTAACATTTTGATTTACAATTTTATAAATTTTAAATAAAAGAAGAAGAAAGAGAATTAAAAAGCAAATATAAACATAACAATTCATAAGTAAACTAACATTGATTTAAGATGTAAAAATGATTGTGGTGCTGATGAAAAGGAAGATGTTAAAAAAATGATTCAATATTTTCATAGCTCAAGGTGAATAGCCAGTTTTTAACATTTTTAGTGAAATTTGGATATCGAAAAGTTTCTCTTATAAACAGAGGCAATCTATTAAATATAAATGGAGCCGTATATGTGTAAAAATGCGAAAAATGTGCTCTATGCGCAAAGGGTACATTTACTATGAACATATTGTTTACACGTAGATTGTACATTTGTATATTTCTACTTGGAATATTACCGCTTTGCTTGAAGAATTCTCTTAAAACTTTAAATACATATAAATGTCTGATTGGTAGAATCCGCTATATTTTAAATAAGGGCCAATTATTAGCTAACGATTTTTATTTGAAATAATTCTTAGTAAATGCTTTTGAGCGGTAAGTAGAGGACTGAATGTATTGGGATACGAACCCCCCCAACTTGTTATACCGTATTGCAACTTTGATTGTGCAAGACCATAATATATCATTAGCAAAATTTTTTGAGAACAAAAGGGTTTTAATAGGTATATTTTACATGTGACAGTCAACAGATAAGTTTTAAGCATTTTAATGTGGTCCTTCCAGTTTAAGTTAAAATCAATTAGTACACCTAAGTACTTACAATTTTGAACTGATTCAATCTTGAAGCAGTTTTCTGTGCAGGGTAAATAGCAGAAAAATTACTATTTCCACATTGATGTATGGGTAAGGAAAACTGCCTACAATCATGAGCATGGAACCATAAATTGAAATCATATAAGCTGTTACCAGATACCTTAAAACAAACTAGTTTTGTTTTATCGCTTATAATTAATTTATGGTAGGTAAACCACAACCGTAACGCTTCTAGATCTTCATTTATCGACACAATACTTTCGAAAATAGTTTCATATCCATATGTAAAAACTATGTCGTCCGCAAAAGCCATTTAACTTGAGTTTGAAAATAGAGTTAATATAAATTAAGAAAAACAATGATCCAAGTACAGAACCCTGAGGAACACCGTTCTTTAATAGCCTGGATGCACTCGATACCCCGTTTATAGTAACTTTTTGTGTTCTTCTTATTAGGTAAGAACGAAGCCAATTAAATATATTTCCACGAAAACCAATATTGAAAAGTTTGCTTAGCAAGAGATCGTGGTTCACCAGATCGAAAGCTTTTGTCATATCAATAAAAAGACCAATTGTTGATTTGTTATTATTTAAGCTTCCATGTAACTGACTACAAACCCTTAAGATGGCGTCCTCAGTAGACAAGCTTTTTCTGAAACCAAACTGATTCTTACTAAAGTAGTTAGACTTGTCCAAAAAAGAGACAATTCGAACTTTTATCAAATTTTTCAAAAATTTTGGAAAATGTTGAAAGAAGTGATATTGGTCTGTAATTAGAAATAATATGTCTATTTCCTTTTTTAAAAAGAGGTATGACTTCGGCACTTTTAAGATGGTCAGGAAAGCAACCCATTTCAACACTTTTGTTAAATAAAAAGGACAGAACATCAACAACATACCAGGCGACATTTTTTAATAACTTACTCGAAACACCATCATTTGTGCAAGAGGCTTTATTTTTAAGGCACAAGACAGTTTTATAAACTTCAATTGGTGTAATCGGATTATAAACAAAACTATTACATTGAGCATCATCCATAAAAGAGACATCCGACGAAGAGGAACAGTTGCAGGATATACAAGGATCAAAACTTGGTTTTAATTTCTCAGAAACTTCAGAGAAATAATCGTTAAAAATATTAGTAATATTCCCAAGACCTGGCTCCATAATTCCCCCCACTTCAATGCTATCAATCTTAACGCCGCTTTTAACCTTTCCTAAAATGTTATCTACTACTCTCCACTCTTCGCGTACATTACCTTTAGCTCTCGTAAACATATCACCATAGAAGTTGTTGCGAGCGTCCTCGATTTCTTTATTCACAAATTTACAAAAATTTACCTTTTTACCTGCACGATTTTTTACGAAAGTACTCGATTTGATATGCTTTTGAATAGTTTCAATAAATAAATTAAAAGCAATGGAAGGATTATCTTCACAGTAAACCGATTCCCAACATTCAAAAGTTAAAAGTTCTTTTAATTTATTGAAATCGATAGAATATTTTACTGTTTCAGAAGCAGATTCAATATTTTCAGAACTATTGCAAAACGAAGTATAATTTAGTGTTTTCATATTATGATCTGTCAGCTTCAAGTCATATACTTTGCCGCTAAAATGTTTTTTTATTATTTTTGTGAGATCTAAGAAATAAGTGATCAATGCAACTCTTAGAAGAATCTGTCAAGCGGGTAGGTTCATTTATCAAACTCTTAAGACCATTCGAAGCCATAGTCAACAAGTAATTTTCCGTATCAACGTTAGATTCATTAAGAATGTCAATATTGATACTCGTATCTCCTAAAACAATTAAGTTTTTAGACGAAGTTGAGCTGAGAATGTTGCTGAGATTATCAACAAACGCGCTCTTTGCAAAACCGTGTAGTCGGTAAATACACAAGAAAGTACTCGTATAATCAATATCTTCAAACGTAAGCGATAGCTTTAGTACGTCAGCACTTGATAAATTAATGCACGAACAATCACACATTAATCCATTTCTCACATAAACGGCAACACCTCCAGCATAATAAGACTCATTACACTTTGAGAATAAAGTGTAACCTTCTATTTGATAGGAATCTACTTCATTTTCATAAATCCAAATTTTACTCAAGACAACAACAACAGGTAAATTCGACATAGACTCAAGATGAGCTAAGAAAATCGAAAATTTTTTTCTCATGCTTCGTATATTTTGATGTAGACAAAAACAATATTTTACAGTACTAATGGAGTGAATTGGGAATGTACATAAATTTGAATGAGAGAGTGGGATAGAACTACTAATATTCATAATCTAAGAAGATCAGTAACACAATTTATTCTTACATAATTATCACCCTCTTCTTTCCGCATGTACACAGTCCCATTCCTCGTCCATACATATCTGTACCCTTTCATTGTCATCATTGTTTTTGCAGTTTTTAATATTTTCCTTGTTTCATAAGTTAAGCACTCATAATCTGCATAAGCCGAAATATGCGATTCCCACTGACCTCGAGTGGTGATTGGAAGTTTTTGCACAGTGTGGAAAATTAAAACGTCTTCCCACGAATCTACAGTGACTCCGACATTTCCAGAGATTGCTTGGCCTCAATTGTGGAATCTAAAAGTGATTTGATATCGTCTGCTGATTCTTTAGATAGTTTTGGTTGATCAAAGTAATTTAAATTGGTTATCCTTAAGTAAGCGTAGGTTTTGATATCGCTTCACTAACGTTGTCCATGCTGACTCAAAGATACCATCAGTGATGGAAGTGTTTCGAAGCGTTCGTTCTGCTTCACCGCTTAAATTAACCTTCAAATAATGCAGCTTCTGAACATCGAATAAAGAAGAATTTTTGCCTACCAAGCTTTCAAATAAACCTTTAAATTCACGCCACATTTGAAAGGAACCCGAGAATATAGGGATCTTAATCGGGGGGAGCTTCACATCAACCAAAGGAGCTTTCGATCCTGCTATTGAATTATTAAGAAAACTCTGAGTTTGATTGGGATTTTCGGAGGTACATTACTGCTCCTTTAAATCGGAGGAATATATGTAATAGAGCTCTTTTAATTTGTGAAATGTTAGCGATTCAATGTATTTGACTTTAGCCTCTTCACTCGGAACAGCAACAATTTTTTGATGAAGTGCCCTAGCTTCATCAAACCCTTTCTCCAAATTCTTTAATCGTGCCTCAGCCATGACGATAGATTTTGATGATTTACTAAGCTCTTTATGCGCTTTATTATCAGCTTCGAGTTCACTCCAGATATTTTGAATTGAACCTGTTTACAGTGCTTTTACTGTATATTGTTACTTAATAGACAACGGTTCTGTACCGTGACTATTGGTGGTATTTCCAGTACAAACTAGAACACCAGAATTGAGATAAGTTGGCAGCCTTCCAAGCAGACTCACTTGGAAAATTAAAGGTCTTGGTTAACTGTCGAATTATATCTCCTTCTTCAATGTTTATTGGGCGATATTTATACAAGAAATTTGCTTACTCTAACAACAATACAAAAATATACAATACGACGAATTTGCTTACTTTAGTATAATTCTTAGCTTACTCAAATATTATTAATTAATATGACATACAAAAAATAATAGGCGCGAATGTGCAAATTTGCTTATTTTGCAAATACAATTGTTTACGTATGGTTCAAGTTAAGTTTTGTGCAAATATAGTGCAAACATGAATGTAAGTGAACGGAAGTATGTACAAAAAAAAAATAAAGAAAATAGAGGTGTTATGTTGCATTCACGTTTGGGTTGAACTCAGTTCAATATCAGGCAAGTGGGTGATCCGATTCAATGTCGGCAATTGGATTCCGGCGCACTGTGAACACTGACCGTACTCAACATCCTGCCCCCCATTGAACTTGTTCAATCGTTCTGTTGATAGATGACTGTTGGCTCGGCTGTTGAAGTCCTCTTGGAGATGGAATAGGATATTCTGTTCGCCTACGGATACATCGTCTGGATTTCCAAATTAAGATTACAATGAGTCCGATCGCTAAGAGTAACCCGGAAGAGCTGAGAGCAGTATATCGGATATTATGCTGTTGGATTTGATATGGTAACTCCAACTGTTGGGAACTGATCTGTTTACGTATTTCTTGCAACTCTGCTTGATAAGTGCTGATAATTGGAGCACTGTATTGAAGTGCGACCGTATGGTCCACATTTGTGAGGTTTATATCTCTGCTTAGTCTGGTGTATGCCACCCGCATGTTGTTCGAGTAGACGCGATGAGCTTGAATCGTTATGTGATCGTGCTTGACAATACAATTTGGTTTCAACTTCAGAATGCCACTTCCTTCAATTGTGATCAGTGAGGAACGGTGATTGCATACTATATTCAGCCTTGTTTCTTTGATTACCGCATAGATCCATTGATTTGTCTTAGGAATTTGTGTCCACACTGAAGTGATTTTAATAGTTTTTAATTTGCATGTTGATAATGATGATATGTTGTTCAGGAAGTTCAATTCGCACATGCTGATGTTGGCTCCAGGTCGGTAAATTGGATGAGATTGGGTACATAAATGGTGTGTATCTTCTATGTGATTGCATATAGATAGTTCGTCTTCTGACATTGGGTAATATTGATCGTGATGAGCACTCACCGCCAGTAACGTTGATGAAGGATCTATGACTATTAGTACATTGTTGACAACTGCCGGAATTGGAATGAGCTTAAATAGCAAAAATTCGTCCAGGCTAATCAATGGTAATTTAACCTTGAATATCACATAATTTGCTGTGATCCGCCCTTCTGTTGACATCAATTTGTAAAGTTGTAGCATGTTTTCTGGTTCCACTGGAAGACAAAGTTGTAGTGGTAGATAGTTCTTAATTTTAATGAGTTCTTGTTTCAACTGCTGAGGTGAAATCAATAAATGATGAGTTCTTCCATGATGAGTGTCTGATAACACGTCTAATATAGATGCTTGAGAGCGCTGTAGATTAGCAACTATTAATGTAGTGTAGATTGACCAAGAAGAAAACAATTCAATTCAATTCAATTCAATTCAATTTATTTCTATAAATAGGTTGTACATTAAGACAATGTCTCTTATAGTACTAAGTGATAATAGTTAGTTACAAAATGATAAGTGATAATTATAATGATAATAATAAAAAATAAAAAAAATAAAAATAAAAAGGAAAAAGAAAGATAAAATAAAAAGGGAGAGGAAATAAAATAGTTAAGAAATTGGAGAAAGACTGAGGTAGAGTTGATAGTAAATAGATAAGTTAAGAAGAAAAGTACACATACAAGGCAGTTTTGAAGCTAGCAGTATTTGACAAGCACTTTATATGAGACGGTAAGTTATTCCATAGTCTAATAGCATAAATGAAAAATAATCGCGAGGAATTGAGGTATTTGCAACGCTGAGTGCTAATGTTGAAAGTTCTTCTGGAAAGGGAAAATTCCAGTTTGGAGTAAAGGTAAGGGGGTTGCGTTGTGTTTATAATTTGATGTAAAAATATGCAATTTCTGAAATCAAGGTACTTTCTCAATGTACAGCCAAGAAACCGGCATGAGAATTCCGAGATTCTATCGTATCGTTGCCTTGCATAAACATACCGAACAGCATCATTATAAGCAACCTGGAGCTTGCGAAAAGATAGTGAGTCAAGGTCACTGTAGACAGTTGCAGCATATGAAATAATGGGCATTATGAGGGTGAGCACAAGTCTTCGGCGAGTATTCAAGGGCGTATAGTTGGCAGAAATCCAAAGTTTACGCAGGCATCCGTACACGCGACCAACAACGACGTTAACGTGGTTATATCCGGAAAGCTTTCGGTTTATGGTGAAACCAAGACTTGTAGCCACCTCAACTAACCTAATCTTACTACCGGCTAAGCAAACATCAGGAACTAGACTTAGCTCAAAAGACTTGTTTGATATTGGAAGTACTTGACATTTTTTTGGGTTCAAAGCTAGTCCATTTTTAGTTGCCCATTCAACAATGGAAGCAAGATCCTCATTTAGTAGTGACACTAGCTCACCTATTTTATTAACCGGATGAGATAGGTATAGTTGTACATCGTCTGCATAGAAATGAATAAGCGCGTGCTTACAAATTGATGCTAAGCCATTTAAGTACATGCAGAACAAAATTGGGCCCAATATTGATCCCTGCGGAACCCCTTGAGAAACTGACCGGAGACCTGAGCGATTGTTACCAACAACGACTACTTGTGACCTTCCACATAAAAAGTTTCGAATGAGCCTTACAGCTCTTTCACTAAAACCATAGTAATGGTGCAGTTTCCAACAAAGAATGGAATGATTTACTCTGTCAAAAGCCTTAGAGAAATCAAGCAGGCAAAGCAGCGTCACAAATCCTTTGTCAAAATCTTGCCTGATATCATCCAAGATTTTTACCATGGCGGAAGAACAGCTATGGTTCTTCCTAAAGCCCGATTGGAATGGGCTCAACAGGGAATTTTCAGCCAAGTGTTTCTGAATTTGTGACTCTATTGCCTTTTCAAAGACCTTAGACAGGCATGGTAAGATACTGACAGGTCTGTAGTCAGAAGAATCGGTAGCAGTAGTATTTTTAGGAACAGGTACAACCTTAGCACATTTCCATATCAGAGGAGTAGTAGATGTTGCTATACAGGAATTGATTATATGTGTTAGATGGCCTATAACGTGCGGCAAAATAAGTTTTATGAAACGAAGTGGCAAGCCGTCTTCACCAATAGCATTTGATTTTAAACTTTTAATAATACAAAGGACATCAACCTCCGTAACTACTTCAAAATCAATTTCCTGTTCAAGGCCTCTGCTGGAGACAACGTCATACTCGAAACAATCGGCAGCAACATCATTTGAAACAAAATAGTCGTTCATTTCATCTAAATCAATAGTACAGCTCCTGTCACTACTTACACCAATGCCAACTTGTCGAAGATTTCTCCACAGTACCTTGGAGGGTAAAGAAGTGCTCAGTTTAGATGAGTAGTAGTGTCGTTTAGATGCACGAACAGCATCGGTTGCAGCATTACGAGCAGCTTTGTACCTGTTCCAGTTAATCGTGTTTTGTCTACGCTTCCACTTACTGTACAGTCTGTTTCGCTTCTTTAGAACACCAACTACCCCTTCCGTGAACCAGGGACACGCACTGTTACGGATCGCGACGGTTTTTATTGGTACATGATCATTGAATAATTGCATTACAAGCGTCTGGAAAATGATTAGCTTTTCATTTGGATCGGCAACCATTCTGCAATTCAACCATGGGACCGAGTTTGCTGCGGTCGTTAGTGCTTCATGATTTATCGATGAGTAATCCCTATAAACAAAGGAGCTTGAAGAAGAATTGTGGTTAAAGACAACATTGTAGGTACAGAATAGGAGATCATGTTCGCTGACACCTTCAAGAGAAATCTGATCAAACAGTAAGACAGAGAGTGAATCAGATACAATAACAAGGTCTAAAAGGCTCGGTGGTGCACCTGGCCGGAAACAAGTTGGATAGGAATTATTTACAATTTCAAGTCCACTTGCCGCCGCCATATCTTTCACTTGGTAGGACCGCGAATCGTTTTTAAGCATGTTGGCATTAAAATCACCACAAACGACAATGTTATTATATAAAGGGGAGAGTTCAGATAGAGAAGAGAAAAAAGGTTCAGTTGAAAAAACACGATTTGGATTGTAGCAGCAAGCAATCAAACATTTGACAGACCCATCAGAAATTTCTGCAATCAAATACTCAACATCAGTTCCTAGCGATTTTTTTATGACTTTACATTTTAAGGTTTCCTTGCAATATATCGCAACACCACCTCCTGTTGTTTCCGTAACCCTATCATTACGTGCGAGCTCATATCCAGCTATTTTGTAAAAATAATTATCAATTCCAGGTTCAAACCATGTTTCATCAACACATATAACATCAACAGAAGAGTCATTAAATAGATAATTAAGGTAATCAAGTTTAGTTTGGTTAAGACTCCGTGCATTAATGTGACATACCTTAAACCCTCTTCTTTGACACGAGAGAACGTTCAACATTGTGCGAGTCTGAACTTCATTCATGCTATGACCATGACGAACGTTTGTGCTATCGAAATTCGTAAACAAATAAAGTGCAAATCATACCACAGGCTTCCAAACAAATCCGTGTACAAGTAAAGAAAAAGAAAATGAAAAGAGGAAAAGATATCAAAATATTGCAGAGAAGAGATAGGACAAATAAGGAAAAAAACAGGGAAAAAAACATACTAGAAATAGAAATATAAGTTTTTAGATAGTATAAAATACTTAAATGCATAATTTATAAGATGTACTCGTATAAAATCATGTCATCACTCTTCAGTCACAGTCACAGCGGAACAATAGCAGCAGCAGCAGCACCATCATCAGAGAAAGTTCGGTCGATGCTTGCTTCTTGATTAAGACAATCAGGAGTAGCGGCGGCAGCGTGTAGATCAGCGAAGCTTTCAATGAGAAAGCTTTTACCATTTGTGTCTTTTCTCACATAAACAGACCCATACTTCGTGTGTGCGGATGAAATTAACTTTTTACGTCTGAGTTGAGTAGCACTGCGGAGAAGACGTCGAGTGTGCATTGTTAAGCTCTCATTAATGAAACATTTATTGTTGTCGGACGATTCAATCCCCAAGTCAGCTGGTATAAGCTCTCTACGATGCACATTGCGGAAATGGGCGGCGTACTTTAGAACTTCATTTCTTTCAGCGCAGCTGGAGAATTTGATGACAATTGAAGAAGAGCCGGAGTTGTTGTTGCTGTTCTCAGTCAATCGACTTTTTGTGCGAAAAATGTTCTTAAGGACTGGTGGCTTGCACTCAATTGTGTGACAAAACCGGTTAAAAATAATTTTTAAATTTTCGTCTTGGTGTTGCGGCACACCAAAGAGAACAGCGTCAGCAGCAATCTCTTTCCTCTCAATGCTGTTTAGCTGGCGCTGAAGATCAATAATTTCCCGATTTGTTGCTTTCGTAGTGACATTAATTGCCTCAAGTTGATTAATACGAGCGTTTAATGATGAAATTGAGGTCTCAATTGTGGTAAAACGCTGCTCCCAATTTATGACTGTTTCCTCAATTTTTTTGATCATTTCATCACGTAGTTTGGTAATTTCATTAACAAACTGAAGGTGAAGTGTTGCAGTTTGTTTTGCTAGGCTTTTCTCCATCTGTTTTACGGTGAAAACGGTGTTGTTATTACAAGACGACGGTGATGAAGAGTTCGAGTGGTTTGGTGAGGAAAGAGAGCCTTTTTGAAGAGCTGTCTTAGAGCGGAGGTTGATATCGGTATTTTGCGGCATTGTTAGGAAGAGCACAAAGGAAATATTTTGTGGTTTTCTTATGGCAGCAGAATTTATGTGGATTTACAGCACAAGAGCACTATTTAGAATGGATTACGACGATAAGCGATTTCGAAATTAATTCACTATTCCACTTGACACTTTTATGGGCGTTAGGAAAAAGTTAATTTGGTTATATGTTCACTATGACGGACGAGATTGTGAGGCACGACTATTCACTTTGACAACTCATAGTCAACATAGTCAACAACAATTGCTGAACCTTAATCTGATACATCTCGTTGGTGAAATTATTTATACGATTAGTTATTTGCTCTAGCTGTATTAAGAGTGAATTGTGCCTTCTGAGTGAATCTGCTTCGATAAGTTTCATTATGTTCAGAGTGGAATCTAATAGTGACGTGTTGTTCTTCAATAACGTTTTAAGGTAATCTTCATTCGAAAAATCTTTTCAATGTTTTTATCCATTTCTTCAGCATATCGAGAATCAAGCACTCCAAATACTGAGTTCGCGACATTGCCAACGATGTCAAACGCTCCTCTTCTGACCTTCCTCGAAGTGCGCGTAGTCCTAAGTAGTAACTTTTCCTCGGTGAGTTCCTGGTTGATAAATTGAAATTGCTGAACAACTTGAGTACATAGACTTTTTGATGAAATTTGCTGGCAAAGATGATCCAATATTTTTGTACTATTTTTGAGAGTTTCAAATTCTCTTCTGTAAGGCTCAAGGTTGTAGTAAACTACTAGATTCCATGTGTTATGTATCAACTTAATGGTTCCTTGACCTTTAAAATGTATTCCCGGCTGTGATTCGAATTTGTTGACTTCTATCTCATTTGCTGTACTCATTGGCGTATATACACAAGCCAACAATAATGCTACTAAGGCGGTACAAATTGATAATGTTTTCTTTCGTTTGTTTGGAGGAGGACTATCCAGTAATCCTTTACCCTTCGATTTATTTGCTGATGAGTTAGCTATTTGCTCTTCGTCATTATTGTGCTGTTTGCTACAGTTTCCTATCCCTGGATCGGCTTGAGATGACTGATGTATTGGCAGTGGTGCCAATCGGTGTATAGCTCGACGAAACACACCAGAAGCCGTGTGTACGTCAGCTACCCTGAGTAAGCCATCGGGTCCTTTAACTGTATTGATTATTCGTCCTAATGGCCATTTAAGACTTGGTTGATTGTCTTCCTTGATTATAACCATTAGACCTGGCTCTACGTTCTGAAATTTCTCTTTCCACTTGTACCTGTGTTGTAGCTGGCTTAGGTATTCGCTCGACCAACGCCGCCAGAATTCATTTTTGACAGAAGACACTAGTTTCCATCTTGTTAGAAGAGCAGACGATTCCGGATTCGCTGATTGATCAATGTTGCTGGTCATTGGTTCGTCAATTAGGAAGTGTCCTGGAGTGAGAGCAGTGAGATCATTCGGAGAAGATGACATTGGAGTTATTGGTCTAGAGTTCAATATATCCTCGACTTCTGCGACTGATATTTCGAGCTCTTCATAAGTTAATGAAGCAGAAGCCAAAACGTGTTGTAACAAATGCTTGGCTGACTTAACCGCAGCTTCCCACAAACCTCAAAAATGAGGTGATCGGGGTGGAATGAAGTTAAAGTCACATCCTTTGGCTGTGCATATAGCTGTAATTTGTTCCTTTTCCTTGGTTGAATCAATGAATTGTTTCAGCTCCATCAATTGATTTCTAGCTCCTACAAAGTTTGTGGCATTGTCACAGTAAATATTTTGGGCTGGTTGGATCCTTTTAGCTGGAAGACTTCCCATCATTTGTGACAAAGGCTTTGGTCTGGATCTTGAGCAAAACACGCAGTTGTGAATGATCGAACGAGCGAGTGTTTTGCCTTTTATTGGCCAGTATCTTTGTCGAGCAATTGCCAAGGTAGTTTGCGGTCCAGCATGCTTATTCTCCTGGTGAATTCCCATTAGCAACAGTTTCGTGTATGGGTGAGAATAGGGCATCAGTACTGAATGTTTTGCGTTATACTGTAAGGCAGATGACTCCAGTCGTCCACCAACGCGAATGATGCCTTCTTGATCTAGAAATGGTGTAAGAGTTGCTAGCGGACTGTTCTTTGAAACTTCATGGTGTTTTTGGAGATGAATTATGTCATCTTTGAACTCGACCTTCTGCATCAATCTAATCACAATTTTCCAGTCTTGATCAAGTTCTTTACAGTTGAGAGATGCGTCCCGATTATTGCCCTTGTCAATATCGCAATGTTTGTTCCTTGGTCTCTTGACTCGGAGCATGTATGAAATGATGCGTATTGCCCCGTGAAATGAGTTTCGATGATTGAGAGTGCCTAAAATGTCGTAGTCTGGTAATGGCTGAGATACAGCTGGCAGAGCAATATTTTCTTGATGAACTTCTGGTTTCTTCGCAAATTTAGGTGGCCAGATTGATTCTGCTCCATGCAATAACCTCGGTCCATAAAACCACAGAGTATGATTTTCCAGTAATTCTGGCGCTATTCCTTAGAGCTTATGTACCGCCATTGTTGCGGAGATGTGAGTTCTTGTATTATAGAGACTCGATTGGCAATGAACGTCGGAAGTGTGGCTAATGATAACGTGTTAATCCAATTCAGGACTATCTCTGAGTCGGTCCATAAATAGATTTTATCTTGTTTAATTTCTAAATCAGTTTGCAGCCGATGAATTAGTTCTGCCGCCAGCTTAGCTGCGCACAGTTCTAGACGTGGAATAGTACATTCATGTAATATTTTGGTTTTCTTGGCAGGTGCTATTCTGGATTTGGAACATAGTAGTAGTACTGTAATCAAATTGTTCTTGTCCTGCGATCAGACGTAAGTTACTGCGCCATAAGCTTTTTCGGACGCATCCGCAAATACGTGAAATTGAACATTCTTAGGTATTTTGTGAGAAAATATGTGCCTGGGTATTTTGATGTTGTGTATACCCTTTAAGCCTTCTCGATATTTCAACCACGTAGTTTGCATTTCTTGTGGAAGTGCTGCATCCCAATCGTATTTGAGTTCCCATAACTGTTGTAAAAATATTTTAGCTGTCACTACAATTGGGCCCATAAGTCCGAGAAGATCGAAAAGATGAGCAATATCTGAGTATGCGGTCCGTTTTGTTACACGCTCTTTACCGACCCATGAAGATTTAATGCAAAAGTTGTCAGATTTTGGTAACCAAGTCATTCCAACTGTTTTCACATGTTCTTCGATGCTGGTGTCGAAATTCAATTCGGTTTCGCGATCATTGTTTGGTATGTTTTGTATGAGTACTTGATGGTTCGCGCATCACTTCCGAAGCCTAAACCCAGCGGTTTGCAATAAGCGTTGTAATTGCTCTTGAGTTGCCAGTGATTCATGTAAACTGTCGGATCTTGTCATCACATCGTCAACATAAAAGTTTCTTTTGATTGCTCTTGAGGCTAGCGGAAATCGGTCCTGATGATCTTCTGGCAGTCGCTGAAGACATTTTTTGGCGAGATATGGCGCTGAAGTTGTTCCGTATTTTACTGTTTTCAACTTAAAACATTTAAGTGGTTCATTAGGACTGCTTCTCCACCATATGTGTTGATATTTTGTGTCTTCCTCGTGTATTAGTATTTGCCGATACATTTTTTCAATGTCTGCGGTGAACACGTACCTTGGCATGGGCAACCTTATAAGAATTGATCATACATCATACATAGAAGGGCCTGTTGCTAAAACGTCATTTAATGATAGATTAGACGACGTCTTTGCTGATCCATCAAAAACTACTCTGAGTTTTGTTGTGCTGCTGTCTGCCTTTGTAACACAATAATGTGGCAAAAAGTAGTATGGTTTATGTAATTGCTGGTGAATAACTTCTTCCATGTGCCCAAGCTGTTGGTACTCTTGCATGAACTGAATGTATTCTGTTTTAAGGTCTATTGACTTGGCAAATCTGCGCTCGAGCGATATAAATCGCTGAAATGCAACATCTGCTGATTCTCCCAGACTGATCGGTTCGTCCTTCCTCATTTCTTGAAAATGTATGATTGAAGTGCAGTTCACATTGCTTTTCGGATGCTGTAAGACGCCTTCCGTTGGATGGTAGTTCACCCAATTGCCAAAATCTCTCGATTTGATGATCGAGTGCTTCATCTGCACTGCATATTCCACATACTGTACATGCGTTGTTGGTGTCTTCTATCTTTCCAGAGACCGTCCATCCAAAGACTGTATTTTGTAGTGTGGGCAAAGACCTTCCCAATTTGATTTGCCCAACTGAGAGAAGAGAATGATATAGCTCGGCTCCAATAAGCACATCGATTGAATCAGGTTCATAAAATGTGGGATCTGCAAGTGGAAAGTTATTTGGGATTACCCAGGATGACCTATCAAATGATTTGCTGGGTTGATTTGAATTATTTTCGGCAGTACATGGGCCTCCATCCTTATAGAAAATGCATTGAGGTGAGATCCTAACTGAATATTCACTCTTTTCTTTGCCTGTTGAGTTTCCCGGCCAATACCCTGGATATGCATTACATGAGAGATTGGTGTTAATCCCAGATTTTTCATTGTTTTTTCCGTTATAAAGTTTAATTGGGATCCGGAATCCAATATAGCCTTGCACTCGATAGTCTTACCATGCTGGTTTGACAGTCGGACGAGCACAGTGGAGAGGAAAACATACGCCTGATTTCGATAATTTCCTTGTGCTGTTAAAGAAATCGATTCTTTCTTTACTGACGCTGATGAAGAGTCTGTTGTAGTGAATGTATTGGTCGTTATAGGTTTCGTAGATTGTTCTAGGTGTAGAAGTGTGTTGTGTTTCTTTTCACACATTTTACAACCTCTAGAAGAACATTTCGATGACGTGTGTCCATCTCTTAGGCAATTTATACAGCTACTAGATTCCTTAACCAATTTAAATCTTTGTGCCGGAGTCATTTCCCCTTCGGGTAGGGGTTAGAATATACCCGAGGTATGCATGCCTGTCGTAAGAGGCGACTAAAATACACCCTCCGTATACCGAGCGCGAAGTGTATACCAAATATGCAATGAGTAAAACAAATGGAATTATTGCCCCAGGTGGCAGACCAGCTATGCTGGAAAATCCACCCTCTACGGAGGTCGGCTCGATGGATTCTGGGGCGAGCCAATTATTGCATCTTATCAACCCGTTCGGAAAAAGTTCACGGGTTTCGAGATCTCCACCACCTAGATCTCCAAAACAAGAAAACAACAAAAGAAGTCCAACGACACCAAAAACGTCGTCTTGCGAAGAATGGACTTCAGCGAAAATAAATAGCCTGAAAGACGAAAATACCGAACTTCGTACTAGGCTAACCAAAATGGAAGCGATATGCGAAGATCTTAAAAAAGAACTGGAAAAACTGAAAACCAAGGAAAAGTCAAACAGCGACGTTATGTCTATTGAATCTGTTAAAAATATCTACGAAACAGATGAAGAAGAGCTAGGTCGAGAAACCGACTGGATCTTGCAAAAACGTCCCGGAAAAAAGCGTAAAGCTGCGTCTTCTCCCAAAATCGTCTCTCAACGTGAAGCAAAGGGAGTTGAATCGAAGAAAAATGGCAACAATAACATGAGTCCTGAAAAAATCAAAGCGGAAAAACAACGAACACCCCCGCCAATCAATGTCACTGGAGTTTCAGATTACAAGAAACTCCAAAACATATTGATGACCCTGCCGAGATCGGACTATATAGTAACATCGCGCAATAATAATGTATGGAAAGTCAACGTCAAGGACGCTGACAACTATCGCATTCTTTCTCGCAAGTTAAGCGTCGAAAAAATCCAATGGTTCACATCCGAGAACAAGTGCGAAAGACCTATTCGTGTCGTCGCCAGAGGACTGCATCCGTCTTGCCCAAAAGAAGATATCGTAAGTGATTTAAAAAACAAGGGTTTTAAAATCATTGATGTCGTCAACATCGAAAAGCGAGAGAAACAAAAAATTGAAGGAAAGGATATGACAGTTAAACGTAGCCTTCCCCTCTTTATGCTAACCTTTGAGAACACTGAAAATACCCAAAAAATATACGATATTAAGTCAATCCTCAACATTATTGTTAAAATTGAGCCTCGACGCAAAAACTCTAAACTGATCCCGCAGTGTAAGCGATGCCAGGAATTTAACCATACGCAAGCTTACTGCCAAAAAGAGCCTCGGTGCGTAAAATGCGCAGGTAAACACCTGTCCAAAGAATGCAACGTAAGCAAACAAACCCCTCCGACTTGTGTTAACTGCAGGGGTAAACACGTAGCAAATTTCCGTGGCTGTGAAGTAGCAAAGGAGTTGCAAAATAGACGTGACAAGTTGTTTAAGCCACAAAAAGAGAAGCCCAAAACTAAAGAAAAAACATCGGGATCTGCTCAAAATATCGTTAAAAACGCCAAGGCGAAAGTGATTGATTCCAGTGTTGAAAAGAAAGCATCGGAAAAACTTACATACGCTGAAGCTACCAAGCTAAAGGCAAAAGATTCCGGAGATCCTGCTTCCCAAGTATTTTCCGTTATTCTCGCGCAGCTTGAGCAGCAAAACAAAATCAATGAACTTATTTTAGATAAGCTAAAGAAGTTTGAAAATAGGTTCAATAAAAAACGTCCTTCGCCTAAAAAATGAAAAGGGAAAAATTAAACGTACTCACCTGGAATGCAAACGGAATCTTAGAAAAACTTTATGAACTTGAGTTATTCCTAAGGAAAAACGACATTGACGTTTGTTTGATTTCCGAAACCCACTTGAAAAATGGGTCATCTGCAAAAATTAGAGGTTTTAAAGATTACTACGCGTATCACCCTTCGGGAAACGCGAGAGGCGGATCCTCTGTATACATTAAAGAGTCTCTTGAGCACAACGAAGATATAAAAGTAGAGTTCGAGTCTGTACAACTCATTGCGGTGCGCGTAAAATTGGTACGGAACTCCTTTACTATTTCAGCCATCTACTGTCCTCCACGATTTACGCCTTCAAAACATATATTTAAAAATATATTCAATTCTCTTGGATCGGCTTTTATGATTGGCGGTGATTTCAATGCCAAACACACTTTTTGGGGATCAAGATGTGTCTCCCAAAAGGGTAAAATACTCTATAAAGCATGTATGGAACACAATTGTGACTTCTATTCAACGGGCAAGCCGACTTATTGGCCAACAGATACAACGAAAATACCCGATCTTGTCGATTTCTTCGTTGTTAAAGGAATTCGTAACTCGGATATAAACGTTGATGAAAGCTTCGATCTTTCCTCCGATCATTCTCCAGTCATACTGACAATGAACGACACGTTTATTAAAAAACAAGGACCATTAAGACTAACTGGACGAAATACTAATTGGGAAGGATTCAGAAATGAGATTAATAATAACCTAGAACTAGACGTTTCACTTAAAGCAGCACTTGAACTCGAAATCGAAGTGGATTCTTTCGTTGAAATAGTCCAATGTGCTGCGTGGAACAATACACCTTGTCAACGAAAACGCACGGCTAAACGTAACTTAAACTACCCGCCTGAGGTAAAAGATATGATAAGAGAAAAAAGAAAAGCTCGCAAAAGATGGCAAACAACTCGAGCGCCGGAGGATAAAACACGCCTAAACAGGCTCTGTAATCTGCTCAAGGAGACTCTTAAAAGTTACAGAAATACCGAAGTAAATACATATGTTCAAAACCTGACGGCAGGAAAGAAACAAATTACTCGCTTTGGAAAGCTTTAAAATGCTTAAAAAGGCCCAAAATCCCCGCGCCACCAATCAAGGTCGGTAATAACGAATGGGCTAAGGGGGATACGGAAAAAGCGGAGGTTTTTGCCGACTATCTTGAAGAAATTTTCAAGCCCTCCGACAGTCCAACACTGGTACCCGATACCAGTTCTTTAGAAATAGCATATAGTAATTTTGTAATGACAAATGCAACTCCTGCTGAAATTAAAACTGTAATAAGGAAAATAAAAAGTTGCTGAAGTCATTATGGTACTCAAACCAGGAAAACCTCCAAACGATAAAAAATCATACAGACCCATTTCTCTTCTACCGATCCTGTCGAAAATCTTTGAGAGGATTTTGCTAAAACGTCTTCTCCCAATTATCGAAAACCAAAATCTTATTCCCGACCATCAATTTGGATTTCGGACTAAGCATTCAACAATTGATCAGGTGCATAGAATTACTGATGTAATTGAAAAATCCCTGGAAGAAAAAAAGATTTGTTCGAGCGTATTTCTTGACGTCTCACAAGCTTTTGACAAAGTATGGCATGAAGGTTTGAAGTTCAAACTGCGACGAATTTTGCCATTAAAGCTTTATAATATATTGACAAGCTATTTTGAAAATAGAATTTTTCGCGTTCGATACGGAAATGATGTTTCGAAATTTAAAGATATCCTAGCCGGAGTACCGCAGGGAAGCGTACTGGGCCCACTTTTGTACCTTTTATATACAAGAGATATACCACACGTCGAGGATACTGTTCTCGCTACTTTTGCTGACGACACCGCTATCTTAGCGGTTGGAGAATCAATAGAAGACTCAACGGCGAAACTTCAGACTGCTTTAAATAAAGTCTACGAGTGGACAAAGATCTGGCGAATTACCCTTAATGAGACAAAATCTGTACATGTTGACTTCACCTACAGAAAGATAAATCACTTGCCCATTTCTATAAACTCGGTGTGTATCCCCTTTGCAAACGAAGCTAAGTATTTGGGAATGACACTTGACGCGAAGCTTAAATGGAAAACGCATGTTAAAAAAAAACGAAAAGAACTAGAGGCCAAATACAAAGAAATGTACTGGCTACTTGGTAAATATTCCAAGCTAAGCTTAGAAAACAAGCTGCTTCTTTATAAGCAAGTGCTAAAGCCGGTGTGGACCTATGGTATACAACTCTGGGGTTGTACTAAGAAATCAAATATAAATATAATACAAACTTTTGAAAATAAAGTGCTACGACAATTTGTGCGTGCCCCATGGTTTATAAGAAATAATGACCTGCATCGAGACCTCGGAGTTCCTTTCGTGGAAGATGAAGTCAGGAACTGCGCACGAAAACATAAAGTCCGGTTAAGCGGCCATATCAACAATACAGTCCTAGAAATCTTGGACGAACGAAACATACTACGCCGTCTTCAACGAACTAAACCATTGGACCTTGCGCGATAAATTGAAACCGCATTAAGAAAGCGGAATATGTAGGGTCTTTCATTGGAATGTGTCCTACCAATCGTGATTAACTTATGAAATAAAAACTGCTTGATAAGTTCTACTTAGTTGCGGTATTAAAATTACCGGCTGCTTCACAAGGGCCACTTGATGGACAACGCGTTGTCCCAACGTCCTAAACCCTGGTAAAAAAAAAAAAAAAAAAAAAAAATTTCCAAAAATCTATTGCAAGCGAACAATTGGTGCCGTTCCTTGCAACATTTACATTGGATATGCTTATTTGCGTTATCAGTAGACTTGGTTTTGCTACCTAACGCCTCAAACGACTGGAATCGTGTTTCTAAATATCCCAGAAAATCCTTTAGTGTTTGGAGTTCTCTCGGATGCTTTAATGATTGTTCCCATAGTGTGTGCGTGGATTTATCAAGTTTCTTCATAAGAGTATGAAGGAGTATTGGATCCCAAGTATCGGTGTCGACTCCTAAACCGTGCAATGCTAAGTGACATTCCTGAGTGGTGTCTTGCAGTGCACGTATTGCAGAAGCACCTTCAATTGAAGCTGTCGGTTGTGACATCAATTTGTTGAGTACAGCTGTGACTAACAGACGTTTGTTTTCAAATCTGTCCTTTATGATTTTCCATGCTGCCTCATAGTTTGCTTCTGTTGGTGTTATATGTCGTATTAATTTTTCTGCATCACCGACCAAACTTGTTTTTAGGAAAAATATCTTTTGACAATTTGCGATAGGTTGCTTGTGTACTAGTTCGATAAAAATATCGTGAAACTGTCGCCATTTCATGTAATCTCCGTTGAACGTGGGCAGAACTATCTTTGGCAATTTTAAATCAGTTGAATTCCTCTGAATTGATGATTGTTGTTGAACTTGATTAGACAACTCATATAGCTCAATGAGTTTCTGCTGAGTCTGATCTTCAAGGTCAAAAAATTGTTGGACATTGTATCCATTGAGTGTGGGGTCTACCGATTGCTCATAAATTTGATTATGCAACTGCAGTATTTCATCCCAATGACGCTCTATAGTTTTTATCTTGATGTGATAGAATTTCCTGGATCTATCAGCTGTTTTATCTTCTGTTCCAAGAAAAGTTCTGTGTAGTAGTTCCTTTGCCGCTTGTTGCCTTCGAATTAAGCCCGAAATGTGGTTATTCTGCAATGATTGGCGAACAAGGGTAGCTGGTTTGTTCAAAATTGAATCATTAACTTGATGATCTGTATCCGGAGGAGAGACAGTTGCATATTGCTGAACCTTATCTCCTGAGTCTTCATTACCAATGTGTAGTTTAGTGTGAGTGTTTGTGGGAAGTTCAGGTTCTTGTAATTGCTCCAAATTGCCTTTAATTTTTTCCCTTGTGGACTGATATGCTTGCCGTATCGTGTCATAATATCCATCGATAAAATAACTATGTGCCAATTGATCTCCGAATTGTGCACGAATGACGTTATCAGTTGCCTCAAAATTATCCCAAAGTCGATCAAGCTCCTTTAGACGCGCAGTGAAAAGCTCTCGTGTTCTTTGGTGATGGGGTTCCTTTCCTAGATTGGAGATGATACGTTGTATCTCGGCGCCTATTTGCCTTTGCCGAGATGCTAATTCTTCCAATCCCGATGTCATAATGTAATTGATATGATTGCACCAATGTTAGCCTTGGCGCACGCTGTGGTTTTTAATACCAGTGTAGGCCCTGGTAAACGCCCTTGGAGTTTATATGAAACTGAAGTCACCAATGTTTAGCCCTGGCGAACGCTCTTGTTATTTTGTGCATGCCAAATGCTCCTTACCACTGGTGGGGGGAAGCAAGTTAGCAATCACGTCGGGGTCACCAAAATGTTTACAGTGCTTTTACTGTATATTGTTACTTAATAGACAACGGTTCTGTGCCGTGACTGGTGGTATTTCCAGTACAAACTAGAACACCAGAATTGAGATAAGTTGGCAGCCTTCCAAGCAGACTCACTTGGAAAATTAAAGGTCTTGGTTAACTGTCGAATTATATCTCCTTCTTCAATGTTTATTGGGCGATATTTATACAAGAAATTTGCTTACTCTAACAACAATACAAAAATATACAATACGACGAATTTGCTTACTTTAGTATAATTCTTAGCTTACTCAAATATTATTAATTAATATGACATACAAAAAATAATAGGTGCGAATGTGCAAATTCGCTTATTTTGCAAATACAATTGTTTACGTATGGTGCAAGTTAAGTTTTGTGCAAATATAGTGCAAACATGAATGTAAGTGAACGGAAGTATGTACAAAAAAAAAAATAAAGAAAATAGAGGTGTTATGTTGCATTCACGTTTGGGTTGAACTCAGTTCAATATCAGGCAAGTGGGTGATCCGATTCAATGTCGGCAATTGGATTCCGGCGCACTGTGAACACTGACCGTAGTCAACAGAATCGATTAAATTTGAGATCTTAGATTTACTCATTTTGGAAGAAAGACGAAAAGCAGTATAGAAATAGCGGAATTGCACCCAGAATAGCACCCAAGACACACGATAGTATTATATTATAATAATAATATTATCACGAGGATCGATAAATTAATGATAATTATCTTATTAAAATGCCACACACCTGATTATAAGCGTTACTCCCGCGCTGCCCCAGCTTCTCGAACTCCAGCAGATGTCCTCAGTAAGCGCCAACGACCGAACCGAATTTATGTTGATATTTGAGTGCACAAGACGAATTATTCGCAATTAAAATTAGTGTCACGCACTGAATAAAATAGATTTTAGATTGCCGAGATTCAGATCCGACTATGAAGGACCATATGTTTCGCACGAAAACTAGCATAAAAGAAATATATTTTTCAAGACTTAACTACTATAAGTGCCGATTCAGTTAAAAAAAAAAACTTAAATAAAAAATTCAATAAATTCCGCAATTTATTGTGTAAATATATATTTTCTGGTCAATGACCCATTGCGGTCCTTTGCGGAAATTGTTAAAATCTTAGCTGCTACCGCATAGCGTATTTGGTTTTTCATTGACCAGCGAGTGCATACACCAACACACGCTTATGTGATAAACGCCACTGCAGAATTCACTCATTGGGCGGGGCTAATTGTCAAAAGCATATCATTTTTTTTCTATGAACCCCTCCCATGCTAGCGCCTCCACAGCTAATGTGTTGCGGCTGCTTGTGGTCTTTTCTGAGTGCCCAATTTTGCTGTGAGTTACGTCAGCTGATGCGTGTTTGCCGTCGGCTTTTTGAAATTGGTAAATGCCAGCGGGAAAAATGCAGCTTTTAAGAAGCTGATTTTCTTGATTGCAGAACGATATTTGTTGCGTTGCAACACCTAGTTTTAAAATTTCTAGCGTTTTTTAGTTCTTGCGGAATTGTGTTGAGAATTTCAGGCACATTTCATTTTAACTGTCGTCTTCCATAGTTGTTGTGGAATCTGGGCGCTTGAAGCATACCTTGTGCACGTCTTCTTGTGTTTCTCCCATGGTTAATTGGAGTGATGAATCTTGTGTCATCGCAATACTCTAATATAATCGTCATCTTGAAGATGTCTTCCAATTTAAGGACATTGAACCTTCCTCTCTCAGTTACATTTCGATGAGTAAATATATTTCTCTTTTTCAGTGCTGTAGTTTCCGAAGTTTTTTTAAATGAGTTAACGATGCATTACCCCAGGCAAGGATTCCATATCTTAGTTTGTTAGTTAGTGCGTATAATGCTATATTCAGACTCGAACGTAACTCATCAATGTGCTTATCCCACAGAAAGTTATTGTCGATTGTCACTCCTAGATATTTGTAATTTTGAACTATATCTATAGGACAGCTAGTCGAGGTATGGCAGTCATCATTCCTACAGTATATTTTTTGTTCGGTAGCCTTGAACTGCGGATTTCTTATATGCATCATTTTTGTTTTGGATGAGTTGATCATTAAACCATGATTATGACACCATTTTACTGCATTATCAAACTCTTCCTGAATTATTGTTGTTTCCGTCTGCAAAGATCTGTGACATACCACTATCGCTGTATCGTGGGCATAAGCAAAGGGTTTGGCTCGCTTGAAAATGCGGAGAAGCTCATCAGCGTATAGAATAAACAGAATCGGGCCCAGTTTCGATTCTTGTGGGACTCCGTATTCTGCATGCTCTTTTTGGCTATGGGTCCCGCTAATCTTGACACAAAAAAGCTTGTTGTGTAGATATTCCTACGTATTCCTATACGTCCAAGAGCATTTATTAGCTTTGAGTGATTGAGCGTGTCAAAAGCTTTACTAAAGTCCATAAATATGACCAAGACGTGATAACTTTTATTAAGACTTTCATTGATATGATTTGCGAATTCTCCTAATAGTTTACCAGTGCTTTTCTTTTTCTGGAAACCGTATTGATTTTCGTAGACGATGGAGTGTTTTCCAATAAAATTGTGCAACCTGTTTGTTATGACTTCTTCGAGGCACTTTTCTACTACTGACAATGTGAATATTGGCCTGTAATTGTTGAGTTGATTTTTGTACCACCTTTGTATATTGGCCTGACCACAGCAGTTTTTAAAGCTTCTGGAGTTTTTCCTTGTGTAAGACTCGAACTAATAAATTTGCACAAATTCGGCGCAAAAATTACCACGTGAGTTTTGATGTCCAACGCTAGAATTCCATCAATACCAGGCGACTTATTTTCGTCAAGCAAACTAATTATTCTTGACATTTCAGTACCGAGTCGACCACCGTCGAGTGCACAGCTCCACCAGTGCACTCGCAATATTGTTGTGTGCTGTGCAGCAAAAAAAAAAACGCGCGCGTGAAAAAAAAAATATACAAAAACAAAAAAAGTGCAGTGCAGTGACAGTGAATATCACACAGTGCGGGTATCCCACCTCACCCGCTCCTAGTCGAAGTACTGTTGCTTGCACTCAGTCACTGCCGTTACTGTATTTACCATACGGTAGGGGTAGTGGCTGAGTGTATGTAACAACTGATGGATAGCGGGGTTGTGAGTGAAAATTTTGTTGGTGCACTGTTTCATATTGTTGTAAGGGCATAACACCTACAACAATTTTATTCGGTAAACCAACGTCAGAATTTCCACTTCGCAGCCTTGCTTAGTATCGTCGGTATTTGTGTTTTCTGTGCTTGTCTGTGATTATGACTAGGGAATTCAGGGTAGACGTAGCCAATATACGCGGGCTAAAAAGTAATAACTTTTCTGCGTACATCCACGTCTGTAAGTACAGACCAGCTGTTTTGGCACTTAGTGAAACACAGGTAGATCCCCGCCCACACCTCTCAGATCATTTTGATCTGAAGCTACCTGGCTACGAACTAGTGCCATTATTCTTCTCTCACCGCGGTCTCGCCATTTATGTGCGTAGTGATGTAACTTACCAAACTCCACCACAATGTGATCCATGTTCCAATCCGGAATTCAACTTCATGTGGTTAAAATTCCATCTCCGTAAGCAAATTATACACTACTGCTTTATTTATAGAAGCCCCAAACTGGACAGCAATTCAACCTTTAACGAGTTTGATGCGCTGTCTGACTCCATTCAAAGAATTGTATCCCTGTATTCTCATACTGAAATCGTCATTACGGGCGACTTCAATATACACAATTCTGGGTGGCTTCGACATTCTGGACAGACAACACCCGAAGGACGGTGTGTTGAGATCTTCGCTGCGGAAAACAACCTTACGCAGCTTGTAAATGAGCCCACGCGAATACCAGACGATGATAGTCATACCGCCAACACCCTGGACTTGTTTTTAACTTCTCACCCTGATAAGTACACCATTGATGTGCTTTCCCCTCTAGGCTCGTCGGACCATTGTGTCATATCAGCTAATTTCTCGTACACCGACCACACAGTTAGAGAAAAAATTCCTAAAAGAACCGTATGGCAATACGAGAAAGCCAACTGGAGCAGTCTCAACAGCTTCTTTAGGAATTTTAACTGGTCGTTATGCTTCCTCGATAACGACGTGGATGCCGCTGCTGATATGATTACAGACACCATTCTCTTTGGAATGAGATCCTTTATTCCTCATCGGATGAAAAGTATCAAACCAAAAGAAAAGGCATGGTACGACTCGAGCTGTAAAGAGGCCGTCAGGGTTAGAGAAATGTTTTTTCGGTCCTACAAGACCAACCCGACAGAGGAAAACCGAAAAAAGTTCAAACGAGCCAGAAATGACGCCTTTCTTAAGCGTGTGAAATTCCTATACGACCAAAAACTGAGGCAAAAAATACTGCAATGTCCCAAAGGCAGTACAAATTTTTGGTCGTTCGTCAAAAACATTAGAAATTCCGCCTCATCCTCCATCCCAACGCTCGTTTACAATGACATTCCAGCTGTCAGCTCTTTGGATAAGGCCAATCTGCTTGCTGCACACTTTGCGGCCAGCTCAACACTCCCAGATTGTGCTTTGTCTCCGCCTACACTTGAGTGCGTCGAATCTTCAATGGGACGAATCTACTTTCGCACTCATGTCGTAGCAAGAGTACTTAAAGATCTCAACATACATAAATCCGCTGGTCCAGATGGTATATCTCCCCTTCTTCTGAAGAGGTGTTCATCCTCGCTGGCAAAACCACTGCGTAAGCTTTTTCATCAATCCTACTCTTTAGGACTCTTCCCGAGCAGATGGAAAACAGCATTTGTCCAGCCCGTCCCTAAAACAGGCGAATCATCTTCTCTATCCTCCTACAGACCCATTGCACTTACGTCCCTTCTTTCCAAGGTCATGGAAACAGTGGTAAATCGTCAGCTCATGAAATATCTCGAAACACGAAAAATTCTCAATGACCGGCAGTACGGTTTTCGTAGCAACAGGTCCACTGGTGATTTGATGGCATGTCTCACCGAAAAATGGAACCAAAGCGTACATCAATCTGGCGAAAGCAAGATAGTTGCACTTGATATTTCTAAGGCATTTGACAGAGTTTGTCATCAAGCTCCTTTGTCGAAAATGCGTGCGTTTGGGATCGACGACTCTCTTCTTCAATGGATTAGAAATTACCTTTCGGAACGTTCAATTCAAGTTGTCTTGGACGGTTTCAAGTCTGATATTCACAAAATAAATGCTGGTGTGCCCAAGGGCTCTGTTCTGTCTCCGACACTCTTTTTAATTTTCATTAATGATCTCTTGTCTGCTACTTCTAATCCAATATATTCATTTGCTGATGACAGTACTCTTTGCTTTTCATATTCGTTTCCGGACTCACGGCCCTGCTCTTCGGCTGTAGAACGAGAACGGCAGCGTATGCTAAGCTCATTAAATTCCGATATCAACAGCATAACCAATTGGGGAACTATCAACAGAGTGAAATTTAATGCCTCCAAAACACAATACTGTCTGCTGCCTTTAAAGCGAAATTTAAACACCCAGCCATTATCTATGAATGGCATTTGCATCGTCGAAACCGAAAAACTTTCCATTCTCGGTATGTGTGTCAATGAGAACTTACGTTGTAATGACCACATATTTGATGTCGCCAAAAATGCTGCAAAATGTCTAGGTTTTTTCAAGCGATGTAAGAAATATTTTACAACCTCTGATCTGGCCTCAATATAAGGCATTCATCCGCACAAAATTGGAGTACAATGCCCACATCTGGTCAGGTGCTCCAAAAACATCTCTGCACCTGCTAGATAGGATTCAAAATCGTGCGATAAAGCTCATTGAAGATACTAATATCAGTCAGTCAATTGATACCCTCGAACACCGATGTAATGTCTCCTGTCTCACTTTGTTTTATCGCTATTTCCACCACCAGTGCTCCACTGAAATCGCCAGTAGCATTCCGCCCATTCAAACTTTCAACCGTAATACCCGTCTCGCTATGAATGCTCATCAGTATACCCTCAAGTCCATTTTCGGACGTACTCTAAAATATCGTGATTCGTTCCTAAGCCGTACAACTCGCTTAAGGAATGCCCTGCCGATCTCTGTATTTCCTAGTCGTTATAACTTGCAAACATTTAAAAACAATGTACATCGGTACCTCTCTTTTCTTCCTCCCTAAATTTCCTTTGCCCGCGCTGTCTACAATCACCTTAAGGGTACTCAAACCCCTTGAGCGCGCGCTCATTACAAAAAAAAAAAATAAAAATTTCAAATACATTTGTTTCTTGAATAAAACTTGATTTGTCTAGCGCTTTATTTATGTGAATCGATGTAATCGAGTCGCATTGGTGCACAATGTTTTCAATTTGTTCTTTAAAGTTTTTTGCACATTCGCTAACGAGATTGCTCACACACATATGACCAGTGAAATTCTTAACTATAGTTTCATCTAGGCTAGGCTTTTTCCTTCCCATTATCTCGTTTATTAAGTTCCATGTTTTTCGGGGGTTTGATTTGATCTGGTTGAACTTGGTTTTGTAAAAAAGAGATTTTTGCGTTCTTTGTTTAGTTTGTTTCGAAAAGTCGTATAATCCAGTTCGAAAGTCCTGCTCAATCTGTTATTTTTCCATCTTTTGTATAACTCATCCCTTTTTTACACTTAGCTATTAAGTCATGTGACATCCATGGTTATATTTCCTTTTTTATTGTTCTTACAGTTGTAGACTTTTTATATATGCTTTTCATTTTATCGACAAGTTTTTGATAGAGAGAAATTGCATCATTTTCATTAATCACTTCTTCCCAATTTGTTTCGGCGTTTACCTTCGCGTTACATATAAGTGACATGCTGGCCAGTTTTTCTTTTACGACTGATTGCTGCGAATTTGCAAAATATAGGGTTGGGTAATGATCTGTTATACAGCTTTCAATCACCACTGAGTTTAGTTGGTAATCCGTTGCATTAATTAAAATGTGAACAATTGTCGATTTTGTTCCCCTCTTCGGATCTATTCTAGTATAATCAGTATGTAGTAAGCCGGGTCAGTTAACTTCAATCCGTTGAGGTGTTTCCAGTTTATTATAATGAGTTTATTATAATTGTGTAATACATATATATTAAAACACTTAAGCGTATACATTAAATGCATATAAGTTACAATTACATACTATACTCATAGGCAGATTCAGATTAAACTTCTACACAGGAAAAAACAAAGTATATATGTAGGGATCCTGGAGAGGCAGAAACTAATTAAAAAAGAATTATTCCTTTTGAATTCAATATACGTAGTATAGTTTTTAATTATGTTAAACATACGATACAATATAGCGATATTTTGTTAAAGGGGAACTTAATTTAATGTTGAAAACTCGCGCCCGTCTTTACGTCGTTTCTCTTTCATCTGTCTCAACTTCAATTGTTCCGTCTTCTTCTTCGTCGTTGTTGTCCTCATTGTTGTCTTCTTCGATCTCGCATGTTCCACTTCCAGTTGGTGATGGTGTGGCGTTGCCAATAATTACCATCCTACACTCGGCCACCCTGCGCTATGAGCTGACCTCGGCTCATCTCTCCCGTCAACGCATCGGTTCTTCGCCTAATTTGTTTGCGTTTTTAATGTTCGTCTTAGCTGATTATTTTTACATCTGATGTTCTGTCTTATCTGGTATCTTGTTTACTTTGGTAAAGCAGGTTTGTATGCATCTTATTCTTTTTTGTTTATTGCTTTCGGTGCCTGCAACGACTTCCCTGTTTGTGACTGGTTAATCACAACGCGCAACTTCTTCAGCATCTTTTCCATCTTCTTCATCTTTTTCTTCCGAGGATGGTGAGCGCCATGGATTCATCTAGTCTGCACTTGTAGATGTAGTGCGTGGTCCTTTCTGGTTTCCTTCCTTCTTTACGTCTTACCGGTCATGAGGTGACACTTTTGTGATCTTGGAAGGTCCCATCGTCTAAGGATAAAGCTTTATATTGGCGCCAAATTGAGTTCGTTTTATGGCCACCAAATCCCCTACATCATACTTCTTCGGTGGTTTTCGTCGCTTATCGTATGTAGATCTGTTCTCGTCCTGCACTTTCTTTATGCTTTTTCTCGCATCCTCTCTCGCGTCTTCTCACTCTAATGTGAAAGCTCTGGCCAACTCCTCCTTAACTACTTCCGCTAGCTCCACATCGTTGTTCGTCCGCATTCTTAAGCCCACTAGGAGCTGAAATGGAGTCCTGTTGATGCTTCGGTGCCATGTTGAGTTTAGACACTGCTGGAGCTTTGACGTGTGCCGATACCACTTCGTGGAATCATTAGTACTTAGTTTGCCGAGGACTGATATTATCACCCCATTTACTCTCTCCACCTGTTCGTTGCCTCTCGGCATGCCTGTAGTTAGGATCAGAAGCTGTATTTTCTCCATTTCGAAATACTCCTTAAAAGTATTAGACGTGAACGCTGCGCCTTTATCTGAAATTATTCGTTTAGGGTTAGGGTTTCCAAAAATCGTTTCTTGGATCTCTAGCTTTTGAATAACTTCTGCCGTTGTTATCTTCTTTACGGGATAAATCCAGGTAAACTTGGAAAATGCATCTATCACACAAAGGATATAGGCGTATTCTTATCCAGTCAGAGAGAGTGGACCTAAGTGGTCGAGGTGATAGGTCCTCAATGGCGCATCTTCCTTGTCTATCGGATTGAGGAAACCTTCGTGACGCCCGGCTTTTCGCTCCGAAAGTATGCAAGTAATGTAGCTCTTCCTGCAATTTTGTAGCTTGTCCCGCAGCATCGCTATAAAGTAGTCCCTGCTGATGACCTCCTCCATCTTCTTAACACCAAAGTGACCATCGTTGTGTACCTGTTTAATGATTTCTCCTTGCATTCGCCTGGGTACACAGAGCAACTTTCATCCTTCTTTACCTGCTCGTCCACGATATCCTTTTCTAGTAGTGCCAGCCTTCTAGGACGTTGGAAAATCGGTGTTTCGTTATGGAGCACGATCCTCATCTTCACGTCCGTGTGTTTCTCCAGTATAGGATCGTAACTCTCAACCAACCGTGTGATCTCTTCCTCGTAGTCTGGGTTGACGGATGGTCAACGGACTAGCCCCAGGGTACTTTGATGGAATTGTGAGGATCGATGAACGGGCCCGCATTTTCGTCTTGTCGAGGACCTACATGAAGCAGCCTTTGATCATAGGAGAGGACATTCTGAAGGGGACGACAATCAGGATTCTAGAAAACGACGTTACTGTGTCGCAGGGACAAATTTTCTAGGGGTATTTTAACCTATCCACCACCACCACTATCTGGCCGCCAGAAGTGGTTCGAGGTGGTCGAGGATACAGCAGCCGAGGTGGCGGACGTGGTAGCACATATCGATCGTCCGGTTCCTCTTACAATCGCATGTGGTCCGAGAAAAGACTTCAATGACACCGGCTATAGAAGCGGTAATCGATACAATTCCGGTTACAACAGCTACGACTCAAGGAGTCGCGATAAGCTCCAATCGCGCTAAAATAGTCGTCACGAGGGCAAGAGGTCGTACAGGGACAATTCCCGGGATCGTTTGAACGACCGCAAGCGATGACGCCAGGAGGCCTCAAGGTTAAGCTCAAACTATGGATCAACATCTTCATATCGCAACCGCAACAACGATTCAAGTCGCAATCGTATTAGTTCGCCCAACAGCAACTACCAAGGTAGGGGATCCTCTTCGCCATATCGGCAGAGAGAGGACTCTGCTAGTAGACTCTGCCAGTAACAACGATTTGATGGGGCCACCAAAGCGACCGGCGCGCAGCAGTTACGTAGTACGCCCACGTGGCAGTGGAGATGCTAATCGTGCACGCGGATCTTCTCCGCCCTCTTCACCTTCAGCATCATCTTAGCCGCCTGCCCCATCCTTCTCTTCGTATGCAGATGGCTTGGATTTCTTTTTTGTGTGCTTCTCTTTCTTTTCTCCAGAGTCCTCATCGCCTTCTGCTTCGACCTCCTCCTCTTCTTCATCATCCTCCTCATCATCGTCGTCGTCCTCTTCGTTGCTTGATTTCTTATCGCCACCGCAAGACTTGCGGTCACTTGGGCTTTCAGATGAACGTGGACAATTGCGCTTAAGCAATGAACTCGTTAGGCGGGCGATTTTAATCAATCGTGCCCGATCTGTCTGCCTGGCCAGAAGTAATTTGCTTCGCATGATTCTGATGTCGGTTGATTCTTTTCGTATGACACGTAGTCTTCCTCGGGCGGAACCTGATCCGCGTGCACGACTAGCAGCTCCACTGCTATGTGGGCGTACTCAGAGTCCTCTCTCTGGCGATATGACGAAGAGGATCCCCTAACTTGGTAGTTGCCGTTGGGCGAACTAATACAATTGCGACTTGAATCGTTGTTGCGGTTGCGATACGATGATGTTGATCCATAGTTTAAGCTTAACCTTGAGTCCTCCTGGCGTGATCGCTTGCGGTCGTTCGAATAATCCCGGGAATTTTCCCTGTACGACCTCTTGCCCTCGTGACGACTATTGTAGCGCGATTGGAACTTATGGCGACTTATTGAGTCGTAGCTGTTGTAGCCGCAATTGTATCTATTACTACCTCTATAGCTGGTGTCATTGAAGTCTTTTCTCGAACCACCCATGCGATTGTAAGAGCAAGAGGAAGAGCGTCCTGAGCCTGATTCAGAAAGCGAAGAGGAAGTGGTTGCCCCACGAAAACCTGTTTTATTCAAAAAGGATATTGAGAAGGTTACCAAGGTTGTTAAGGATGAGGATTCAGATGATTCCATTGATTGGGTATCGGACAGTGAATCCTCTTCATCAGACGATGAAAATCAGTATCGGAGTATGCGTGAACGTTTCTTGAGACGCACCACCGATAAAGAAGACAGAGACGACGAAGAAAAGAAGAAGAAAGAGAAGAAAATTTAAAAAGTAAAAATCCGCCACAAGCGCGAGGAAGATGATGAGGAAGACGAATGGGAAACTGTTACAAAAGGCTCTACTCTTGAAAACCCAAAGATGTTTGCGAAGGATGCTGAAATCGATATCTCCCTTGTACTATCGAAGTTAGATGAGATCATGTCAGCCCATGGCAAGAAACGTACTGATCGTCGCTTGCAAATCGATTTGCTTTATGAATTGAAGGATATTGCTGAGCGGAATAATCTTGGCAATGCAGTTGCTGTTAAAATCCTCTTTAGTATTATTTCGGCAATCTATGATTATAATCCGACAATTTGAGAGCTAATGAAGTTAGAACATTTGACAAAATTGCTGTAAGTCATGCAAGATATGCTGAGCATATTGTTATCTAATAATAATATCTACATGGTGGAGAATGTAGCTGAGGAGTCAGGAGAGTATACTAACTCTCCGTACCAAATTCGAGGTTGCTCTCTGGCAGCAGTGGAGCGATTAGATGATGAGTTTACCAAGTTGTTGAAGGAATGTGATCCACATTCCAATGACTACGTGGCTAGACGTAGCCGTAACTAAAATTATTGAAAACGTCTTGAAATATATCGAACGCGTTGGAATAAGTAAAGAGATAAGTGCGCAAGCTTTCCTCCTTGATGAACTTAGTTAACATTTCACGAACCTTGTCTGCTTCATAAAACAGATCCCAAACTTTAGTGTTCATTTTCTTATTAACTATGAAATTTGCACACGCTTGCCAATTACCGTTGTGGCACTGACACTAAATACACACATTCCAACAACTCCAAATTAATGTGCATATAGAATGGCATTTTACGCTGCTTCTCAAACTTCTCCTGTTCTGCGGATCGCTCGTATTGACGTTGAGGCAGAAGGCCCTGAGCTAGCAGCTCCTTCGGTTTTCCAGTTACCATCAGATCAACCAAGTAATGATGGGCATCCTTAACATTTTCTTGACGGAAAGCGCACAATCCAAAATTTGAAATCATTCGATTGTACAGGATTCTTGTCGATGGATCAGCCACATCAATGCTGTCCTGAAGGTCAAACATAAGTATTAAATATCGAGTTTGGAACCAATTATCATGCATAGCGTGGTGGTAGATGTGAGCCAGAATTGCACGCGTTCGAATGCGGTCGGTATCATCTTTAGAACAAATAAATTTACAAATTTTTTCCATAATTTCTACCGAAGTTTCGACGTTTGTGGTCAATTCACCATTTTTCTTTTTCAGTACATCGGGGTCAAACTTGTAGTACAAAAAATCGCCCGCCTAACGAGTTCATTGCGTAAAAGCAAAGGTCCACGTTCGTCTGAAAGCTCAAGCGACGCAAGGCTCGCGCTGGCGATAAGAAATCAGGCAACGAAGAGGACGACGACGATGATGAGGAAGAAGAGGAGTAGGTCGAAGGAGAATGCGATGAGGACTCTGGCGAAAAGAAAGAGAAGCGCGCAAAAAGGAAATCCATCCGAAAAGAAGGATGGCGCAGGCGGCGAAGATGATGCTGAAGGTGAAGAGGGTGGAGAAGATGACGGCGAGGAGGGCTCTGATAAAGACGATGAAAATGAAGATGATGAAAAACCCAGCAAGAAAGATGGTGCAGAGGCAATGGATGAAGATGCTGCCGAAGGAGGCGATGATGCCAAAGCCAAAAAGGTAAGAATACAACGACAATTAAAAGAGAGGAAGAAGACAATCGCACGGTTGTGGGTTCAATACCAGCCGAAAATCTCGTGGTATGAATGGTTGCCTAAATACAACATCAGAAGAAGAATATAAAAGTGTGGTTTAAAGTTTGATGAATATTTTGAGCCCAAAAAGAATCTACCAGTAATATACGAATAGTTCAAATTTCCTAATTGTCAAAAAAATTGCACAAATCTTGGATCAATTCCTAACTGAACTCAAAGAAGCAGTGTCTGCATGCGAATACAAAGAAGATAACTCAATGGTGAGGGACATGTTTATCATAGGTAAGACGATTGTCTCGCGAAAAATTACTTTCAACTGGAAATTTAACACTGGAAGTTGCGGAAGAAAATTTGAAAGTACATGTACTTGGAAAATCCCAAGCATCAGATATGTATGTGGAAATGCTGACTTTTCATTTTGATAACCAATTAGTAATTTCTTTATTATTATGAACAATCAACAATTTGCGATTGTGCTGAATTTCAGTCGTGCTGAATAATGTTACAGTAGTATGAGTTGTCATCCGCTCGTTTATTGACCCAGACGATGGGAGTTTGTTTACTCTCGTTGAATTACGAGGAGAACATTTGATTTGTCATGAATGAATTTTGTGCTGACCTACATTGGAAAAGCATAAAAACCAAAGTGATATGAGTAATGTTGTCTTCGTACTACAATGACTCCACTGAGGGCAATAGTCATTCTTATTGGGGTAGGCAGCGGATTGGTTTTGTTTAGGTTAGCCCTTAAACTGTGGACATGGCATAAGTTGTTGAACTCGATTGGCGTTTGGAACTGGCTGTATTGATGGGATATCGATCGAGCGGATGACAATAAAAGCAAGCTGATGGTGGAATAGAAGATGAGTTTTTTTTCGGGTCTGGAGAACGGCGGATCTTCAATCGTAAATTGTTAGCTCAGTCTGTTAATGTAAAATGTAGAGTTGTATCTTTGAATTGTAATTTTGAAATTTTGTATTCCTTTACGTGTATCGTGTATAATAAAAATATTATGTTTACCACATGGGGGCTCAACCGGGATTACCGGTAAATTAGTGAGTTATAATATTTTTTTTTAAATTGAAAGTAGAAAACGGTTAAGGCGATGAGCGATTAATGGACGATTTGAGTTCACTGACGGTGAGACAATTGCAAGGATTTCTTCGGAAAAAGGGACTCTCCTACAGATATTCGGTGAAAACTGATCTAGTGGATTCACACGAATTTAGGACAAATAAGAGCGACTGACGTGACTGGTGTTCTGGAAAAGGACGACGCGTCGGATACAGATCCCAAGATAGAGTTAAGTCGGAACGAAGGAAAAAGGACAGAAAAAACACGAAACTAACGACTGTCAAGCACAACGCGAAGAAGAAGCAGCTAAGTGTGAGGCACTAAACGAAGCAGAAGAGAACGAACGGTGTGAAGCACATTCCGACGAAAAAGTAGAACGTAAAGAAGTAAACTCAGAAGATCGATGCAGAATGACTAGCAAAAACAACTTCGTGTTCAGAGATATTGAAGAGTCTCTAGAAACATTTTCAGGAGAAGAAAGCCGCAACTATCAGGATTGGGTCAAGGAATTCGAAGACATCTCCACGGCATGTGAGTAGAACGACATTCAATAGTATTTGTATGCCCGTCGTTTATTAAAGGGTGCTGCTAAATTAGCTGTGGAAGCATCTGGTGGTGTTTCGAATTGGACAACATTGAAAGGAAGATTGGAGAAAGATTTTGGAAGAGGTCCATTTGCTGCTGAGGTACATCGAATGATGGCAAATGGAAAAAAGAACGCATCAGAAAGTCTGTTAGAGTATTTGTATACGATGGCTCAGATCGCTGAAAGAAGCAATGTAGACGAATCATCAACAGTGGAATATAATATAAATGGAATTCCAGACTCCGCAACCAACAAAATACTATTGTACGAAACAAGAACGCTGGATGATCTTAAAGAGAAGTTGGAGTTCTATAAGAAAATACAACGATACACACCAAAGCAAAAGATCGAAAGTAAATCTAGTGTGTCTAGTATAACAAGCTGTCCGAGTGAAGAACGCCGTTTTGAAAGACCAAAACGATGCCACAACTGTGGTTCTGAAGCGCATTTCGCACAAAACTGTCCAGGCAAAGATAAGGGCAGAAAGTGTTTTAAGTGCAATCATTTTGGGCACATTTCCGCCAGTTGTACCAATTATGAGCAAGGGAATGGAGTGACTTCAAGAGAATAGTCAGGTAATTGTAAAGATCAGAAATATAAGTTACTATGCCTTCATTGACAGTGGGAGCGACGTATCAGTCATGCACGCTTCTGTTCAAAAGAAATAGATTTTGAAATGACAGAGCAGCCTGGATTGATGTTGAAGGGATTCGGAAACGCACCACATGTAATGAGTACAAGGTTAAATTCCAAGTTGTGCGTGACGAATGGCTACCAGACCAGATTCTTCTAGGAAAGAACTTCCTGGAAAATGTGGAGATTCATCAATGGTAAGATCGTCAGCATCCGATCGTTAAATACCAGCAAAGAACCTTTAAACGCCTTTGATTTAAAAGAAAACGATATATTCAGCATATTAGTGGAAGGAAATGAAGACAAAAGTCCCCGTATTGGTAACAAGAAATTCAAGGAGCGGATCGAGAAAATTATTTCATCCTATTCACATAAAAAAGTGGACAATTCTTGCGTCAAAATGAACCTGATTCTTCAAGACGAAATCCCAGTACATCAAAAAGCAAGACGCCTTGATGCTTCGAAGAGGGAAATTGTAAACCAACAGCTAGACGAGTGGCTGAAGGACGGCATTATACAGCACAGTCGTTCAGATTTCGCCAGTACCATAGTATTAGTAAAGAAAAAGGATGGAAGTAGTAGATTGTGTGTAGACTACCGAAAGCTGAACGGTAATCAAAGATCGATACCCGCTTCCCGTAATGGAAGAGGTTTTGGAAAAACTCCACAACGCGAAGGTGTTCACAACGCTTGATTTACGAAATGGATTTTTCCATGTCAACGTGGCCGAGAACAGCAGAAAATACACATCGTTTGTGACACCAGATGGGCAGTGTTCCGTAAAGTTCCTTTTGGTTTATGAAATTCTCTTTCTGTGTTCCAGCGCTTTATCAACACCGTTTTCCGAGATTTAATCCGAGAAGGTCATCTACTACTTTATTTGGACGACGTCATAATTGCCGCAGAGGATGAGGAAGAGAATTTAAAAAAGTTAATGAGAGTGTTGGCTATAGCAGAGGAGAATGGGTTAATCATAAAATAGCAAAAGTGTAATTTTCTTAGCAGGAGAGTGGAATTCCTTAGACACGTTATCGAGGATGGAAGCATAAAGCCTTCAGAAGAGAAACTGAAATCAGTCAAATATTTCCCCAAACCAACGAACGTGAAGTAGATTCAAAGCTTTTTAGGATTGACAGGTTTTTTCCGAATCTTTGTCCCGAATTACGCCAATCTAGCGAAACCGTTATCCGATTTGACGAAGAAAGATTCGGTATTTGAGTTTGGTTCGGATCAAAGTGCAGCGTTTGATTCTCTGAAACATGTGTTGTGTGAAGAACCAGTTCTGAAACTATTTCAGCCAGCAGCGGAAACTGAGTTACACACAGACGCAAGTATGGTTGGATACAGAGGGGTGCTACTGCAAAAACATGATACAGGTTTTCATCCGGTATTCTATCTTAGGTTTAAGGCAACGCTAGCCGAAATTAATTACACGTGTTATGTTTCACGTAGAAACGAGCAAACCTCGCGTGGACTTTCCTTAAATGAGATTTAAGTAAAGACTCCAAAGGCAACCGGCGCCACTGGATCTAGTCAGCTGTTTTAATTACTAATGCAAAAAGAAAAACACGAACTAATTTACTAGATATGTATGTATATTTATTTTGACATTTCTTTTCGGTGGTCTACTGGAGAGTGTCACAATTTTTTTCTTCATCTCTAAGGAAAACTATCGATGGCATGGCGTTGAAAGTGCATCTCGGTCATGGCTTCTTAATTCCGCATTTGATGCAGTTTAGGAAACACCTTGAGCATGATCGGCGTTCTCCCAGCTTATTATGTAACCGGTCCGCCGGTCATTGACCTCAGAGTTAATTTCCCCAATCGGCGATTAGTAGACTGTGCATATCAAAGCAACTATTGATAGTTCCCTTTCACTTTCTTACTTTCCTCTTTTCTTGTGTTCTTCCTTTGTATTGGGCCCCCCCCACACAAAACATAGAATTTTGCCTATGCACCTTTTGCGAGTTGCTTCACGCATTGATCTCCACTAACATCATTGCCAAAATTTGTTCGATTGCCGACGGCATTTTATTGACGGAGTTATAACGGCAATTAATTGATAATCTTTGTTTAGATGTCATGTTGCGTTGCAACAAGTTACGAACATGAAGTTTTAGCAGTAGTAAAATGTATCAAGAAATTAAGAGTTTACCTTCTGGGACAACAGTTTAAAATTTACACCGACTGCAAGACGTTCCAGGCAACCATAAGGAAGAAGGATTTGTGTCCGCGAGTAGCCAGGTGGGCGATAATCGAGCTGGAACGGCAATGCGTCATGTGGATGCCTTGAGTCAATACCCAGTCGTAATGCGTATCGAAGATGGTCTTATTCCGCGCATCAAAAGAACGCAAGGTAAGGATGAATCTTGTCAAATAATAATAGATATTTTGGCCGTTACAGGAAGTTACAAGGACTTTGTAATGAGGAATGACCTTCTATACAAGTTTGCGGCAGGAGACTATTTACTTGTAGTCCCCAAAGGTATGAGAAAGAGATAATTAGGAGTATTCACGAACGAGGTCATATAAGTTCTGCCAAGGTAGAGACGATAGTAAAACAAGATTATTTCATTCCGAATCAGGCAACTATGGTAGAAAAAGTTATCGCCAATTGCGTCACTTTTATTTTGGTAGCAAGGAAATCAGGCAAGGGCGAAGGACTACTGAATCCAATTGATAAGAGTGATCAGCCGCTACACACGTACCATGTAGACCATATGGGGCCGCTTCCGTCTATAAATAAAATATACCGATATATTTTTGTTGTTGTCTACGCTTTTACCAAGTTTGTCTGGATATACATCGTTAATACAACTAATAGCGAAGAAGTAATTAAAAGGCTAGAAACGTAAAGTGCAATCCTTGGAAATCCTTTCCACATTATATCAGACAGAGGAGCTCTAAAGAGTTCTGTGACCAGAAGAAAATGCAGCACGTACTGACGACGACTGTGGTTCCGAGAGGAAATGGGCAAGTAGAAAGAATTAACCGAATTATAACTGAAGTTTTGGCTAACCTAACAATCGACGACCCTACTAAATGGTTCAAGTTTGTTGGAAACCTACAAACTACACTAAGCTCTATAGTGTCCAGAAGCACCAAGAGAAACCCTTTCCAATTGCTGTTCGGGGCAGTTATGAGGAGAGATTGTGATGCTGAATTCAAGAAGTTGTTTGAAGAGGTCTTACTGGATGATTTTGAGAACAGGAGAGATGATATGAGAAAAGCTGCAAAAGCGGAAATACTCAAAATTCAAGAGGAGAACAGACAACCGAGGAGGTGTGCAGTAGGTGACTTGGTTGCAATTCAACGCACCCAGTTCAGAGTAGGTCTTAAGTAGTGTCCGAAGTTCTTAGGACCGTACGAGGTAATACAAGCAAAAAGAAACGATTGATATGATGTACGGAAGGTGGGACAACACGAGGGACCGGGCATGACATCGACCGCCGCTGACTATATGAAGTCATGACTGACCAACATGGATGAAGAAGGTGAAGAAGAAGAATATGAGAAAGCAGTTTAATTCGACTGAGGACAGTCGAAATACCAGGATGGACGAGTGTGGAAATGCTGACTTTTCACTTTGATAACCAATTAGTAATTTATTTATTATTATAAACAATCAAAAATTTACGATTAACGATCACCAGTTGTGCTGAATAATGTTACAGTAGTATGAGTTGTCATCCGCTCGTTTATTGAACCAGACGATTGGAGTTTGTTTACTCTCGTTAAATTACGAGAGACGATCGGAGTTTGTTTACTCTTTTACGAGGAGAACATTTGATTTGTCATGAATGGATTTTGTGCTGACCTACATTGGAAAAGCATAAAAACCAAAGTGATATGAGTAATGTTGTCTTCGTACTACAATGACTCCACTGAGGGCAATAGTCATTCTTATTGGGGTAGGCAGCGGATGGGTTTTGTTTAGGTTAGCCCTGAAACTGTGGACATGGCATAAGTTGTTGAACTCGATTGGCGTTTGGAACTGGCTGTATTGATGGGATATCGATCGAGCAGATGACAATAAAAGCAAGCTGATGGTGGAATAGAAGATGAGTTTTTTTTCGGGTCTGGAGAACGGCGGATGTTCAATCGTAAATTGTTAGCTCAGTCCGTTAATGCAAAATGTAGAGTTGTATCTTTGAATTGTAATTTTGAAATTTTGTAATAAAAATATTATATTATATATATATGTATAGATTTGTTTGCGTTACATTTTTTCGCAAAGAGTTTAACTCTCTCTCCCTTGTGAAGTCCTTTCGGTCGCTCCTTTCTTTGAATGGGAACACCGAGCTCTGGCGGAGGTGGCAGGCAGCCATTGTCCCATCAGCCAGTGGTCCAACAACCGCAGACATTGGGAAACAACCCACTTAGGTTTCATGGGCCGTTTTGTCCGCGGAATAGAACGAGGCGGTTCGGTCGTTGAAGCCCTAAGGACAGTAGAGGACAGTAAGGAGTCTCACGACGAACCTACAACTTGCAATCGATGTGGGTACGAACACTGCTGGTACACAACTTGCTAGTGTTGTTGCTAATAACCCCGTCATTGGGTCCGTCAGAGCCGAATGAATGTGTGAGACAGTGTGTGTATGAATGCGTGTGTGAGTCCAGAGGAAGTACTGGAACGAAAATGATTTAAAAGTGACTTTGGTGCTGCGCAGCTATCAGTGTGGGTCAAGCGAAGTGTTTTGTAAGTTAGTTTGTGCGATTTTTATATTGCGAATAGCTATTTGTTTTTGTCTTTTCTTGAAGTTTTTTTTTAGCAAAAAGAAAAAAAAGTAAAGTAGAGTAGTATAGGTAAAGTAGTTAAAGTAGAGTCGCGATCTTTGCTGTGATAAAAAAAAATATATAGAAGAATTGGTGGGAAGCGAAAGAGGAGACAGGACAGGAAGAAGGATACAGGAACGGGAGTAGAAGGATGGTAGGATTAAGCAATTGTGCCAGATGGTGGCGTAGCACCACCAGGAACAAAGATAAGTGCAGTGTAGGGTAAAAATTTAAAATTGAGACTCCAGTCGGCTACGCGTGCGACAAGAAATCTTTAAAAAAAAGGCGAGACATGCAACCCAGACGGTAGAAATAGCTGGTCACTCTACCGACGAGTGTTCCGTTAACTAAACAAAAATAAATAATAAATCGTTGACCTCCAACAGAGCTTTATAACGTTGTGTAAAGCCCGTTTTTTTATATTTTTTTCTTTCGTTTATTCTTTGCATCGGGGAAGATTTTTATTTTTTGGTGACTCGGTTTTCATTTTCTTCAACCAGCAAAAGGTTGAAAGGTTGGCGCCAGTTTTTGTTTTACACAAATTTAGCTGCCCTAAAAGCACTGCCTGGACGAACTCATATTGGTGCCAGAAATCAAAGGTAACAATTTAAGAGCGGAGTTTCCAATTAACTGCACAGTAAAGTCAACACTTCACCATAAACAAACGTGAAACCAGTAGCAAAGAAACAGTAATTCATTATCGGGTCAGCGGGATATATAATAACACCACCAAAGTAAACAAGGGATTCACTGGAAGTAGAGCGTAAATCAGAGGAGAGAAAATGGACTATCATAATCAAACTAATACGAGTTTTTCGCGAAATGTTTACAAAAGCGTCACTATAAATGCCCTGCATGGGTACGATTTGCTTTAATTATAATGTAAGAAATCGTTATGAAAAAATGTGTAAATCGAAATCAATTAAAGCTCTTGGATTAAATCAAAACAACACCAGTAGTGATAGTGGATGAGAGAATAGCAATAGTTTTTTCGTAGTCATGTGTAAAGCAAATAGGAAAAGTAACAGTAGGTGTGAAGGTTGATCTATTAAAATGGTTCTTGGCAAAATGCCCATGAAGTCTCATTTAGATACTGGGCCACAAGCAAATGTAATGTATAAAAAAGTATTTTGTTCGGTTAAAAGATCAAATCCTTAGAAGTTACTTCCTTAATTACTTTGGGTAATCAGAAATTGTCGGTAGTCGGAAAGTGTGATTGTGTTTGTGGATTTAAACGGCAAAAATAAATAATATGAAAATGTATGAGTGTATTGAATTTATATTAATTTCTGAATTGCGCTCTACGATTATAGGTTTACCTGACTGTATACGACTTGGCTTAGTAAACAAATTTGTGCAGTTGGTGATTTTGAGGCGACCTTATTAGCAAACTATAATGATTTATTTACAGGTTTAGGATGTCTTGATTATATTTGCCATGTAAAAATGAAAGTTTGGTGCCAGTGCTATATCCACAAAAAAGATTTTCTTATAAATTGATAGATAGGTTACAAAACAAAAGGCGGTAAACTGCTGAAAGTATCTACACGACTCGCAGATACATTGGTACATGGATACCGTATGAAAACTTTTTTCTGTTTACCCCTGTTCCGGCAATCCATTGTACACACAACACAAGGTAGGAATGTACGATCAATCGAATAAAAGAAGAGAAACGAAACAACTATGTATTGATTTTATGAGTCAACTACGCACAACCTTTAAACCACCTGCATTACACATAAACAGCGCATCATATTACATCTCTTCCCACAATTGGATGCCTCCTTCCTATTAACCCCTGTTTCCAACAATAAATCGGTGTAAAAGCAAACTTATCCACACACAGAGTATGATCACTGAACGGTAGAAGGAAAGTAAAATTTGTATCTGGGAAATTTTCTGCGACAGTTTTCAGAGGGACATGTCTATTGAAAAGGTCTAATATTAGTGATTGCAAAAAAATTACTTTATCATTTATATTTGAGATAAAATAACAATTGCGCCAAGGTAGGTGGCCAGCATCGATTTGCGGTGCTTCATTATCTATGCTTGAGTAGTCTCTAAATTCGAATTATGTGGGACACGGGGAACGATATAACTCAACGTTGTATGTGCAGAATATTAAGTCATGATCAGACATACCAGCTAACGATAATTGGTCCAAAAGCAAAACATTGGATCGATTAGAAACCATAACAACGTCAAGAAGGCTTGGAGGGTTATTAGGTGAGAAGCGAGTGGCGAATGAGTTCATTACAGATAGTCCTGAACCAGCCGTAAAATCAGACAACTGGCGAGATTTATTGTCATTTTTTAAGAGATCTACATTCAAATCGCCACAAATAATTATGTGCTCGTAAGTTGCAGTGTACTCATGAATTGCAGAAAATAAGGGTTCTGGGGAGTAGCATCGGTTAGGGTTATAGGCAACACCAATGAGGCAATTTGTGTACCCATCGCCAACTTCCATCAAGATATACTCGACCACGCTTTCTATTGACTTTTTTAACACCTTGTATCTTAATGTTTTACTACAGTATACTGCAACTCCACCGCCAGTTGTAGTTGTAATTCGATCGTTGGATATGAGTTTATACCCAGGGATCTCGAATAGCTTCTCTTTTGTCAGATCGTCTATATTCACATCGAACCAAGTCTCAGTTGCACAAATCAGATCTACTTCCGAGTCATCGAGAATGTACTTCAAGTAGTCAAGTTTACTCAAGCTTAGACTACGGGCGTTTAGGTAGCATACTTTTAGGCCATTTTTTGCGGTAGATACGAGTGGCGTTCAATATATTCTCGGTATCGATATGAAGGAAAATGCGAATTCAATTTAATTTTTTTTTATTTTTCAATATAATCTCCCCTAACATCAATGCATTTGTTACATCTTGTGATAAGCTTTTTTAAACCCTCAAAATTTCCTCTTTCTCTGCAGAATACCCATTTATTGCCGACTTGAGTTCTTCATCAACCGAAAATCTTTTTCCACGAAGACATTTTTTCAAAACCGGAAACAGGAAATAATCACTATATCGAAACCACAATCTCGCGCAGCAGCCTTGGAAACTCGCGCCGTGTGAACAGGAGCGTTGTCATGAAGAAGCAACACACGCGCTGCGAGTTTACCCCGTCTTTTTTTTTAATTTCCTCCCGCAAATTATGCAAAGTGGAAGCGTAGGATGTGGCATTGATGGTTTCACCTTTTTTTGTACTCAATGAGCAAGATTCCCTTTGAGTCCCAAAAAACTGTGGCCATGAGCTTCCCGGCAGACGGAGTGACTTTGAACTTCTTCGGGGGGTCTGTTCCTTTTTTATGCCACTGCATGGACTCTTGTTTGCTTTCAGGGTCATAGTGGTGGACCCATGTTTCGTCCCCAGTAACAATTCGATCCATAACACCGTCCGCGTTCTCACTACACATCTCCAAAAGCTCTCTACAGCATGCGATTCTCACTTTTTTTCTGAGGCGCTGTGAGCATTCGTGGTACCCACCTTGCACTGACCTTTGAAAGGTTAAGATGGTCATGAAGAATGGTGTGAATGGTACCAATTGAAAGCTTGGTGATCTCTGCCATCATTTTCACCTTTATTCGGGCATCCTCAAGAACAAGTTTTTCGACTTCTTTGATGCTTTCTCCCGTACAAGCAGTAGCCGGGGCGCCGGAGCGGGGGTCGTCTTCAATGCTCTCTCTGCCTCTCTTGAACTCACTTGACCACTTTTGCACAGTTGATAATGAAGGTGCGGAACTCTGGTAAACAGCCACCATCTCTTCATGAATAGTTTTTTGACATTTTCCTTGCTTAGTGAGAAATTTAATTACAGCGTGATGCTCAATTTTCACCATCATCGTCTCAGTTGCCATTATGATTCTGTTTAACTAGCGATAAAACGCGAATTAATAATCACATTTATATGAAATTTTACATGAATGCACTAAAATAATAGTATTACTTGATAAATAAGTCAATTTATACATACAACCACAGCTTCACCCCGATACCGAGAATATGTTGAACGCCCCTCGTAGATCTTAAGAAATCCCTAGCTGCGAGATTGAATATTATTAAGTACTTAGCCAGTAAGAAAAGTCATGTATATATTAACACCATATCATATGTTACCAAAATGTTAGTCCTTAGTAAAATCGATTGTGGAATTTATATATATGGCAAGTGTCCGAAATCAACCCTCAAACTTATAAAACCAACTTACCACCAAGCAGCCCGAAGAAGCGTAGTTGCATTCCCAACAATACCTATACAGAATACCTTGAGCATCGAATCGAGGAAATGACTTCAAAACTAGCCGCCTTTGGCCTTTTCTAAAAACTCCATTATTGATAAGGACCCTCAACAGTCTATTCACCGTAAACGAGTAAATAGGATCAAATCGGCAATAGAGATCATCCTTGACAAAGCCCATCTAATGGAAATTCCAATCAAAAGGATACAGATATTGGATATCTGTATTGGATACCGTATTGTCCTACCCCTCATGGCACATCAAATCTGACTCCTTCATAATGACTCTGGCCCAACACAGAAAAAATAACACCAACAATGCAGTGTACCGATCATTATTCTCAGATATATCATCAAAATTTAAAAATAATGGTTGGCAATTTATTTTCACTGACGGATCGAAGTCTCAAGGCAATACCTCGTTCATGAAAATGGTTACATCCTTAACATTGGTACACTACCAGAATTTTCATCAATCTTCACTGCAGAAGCATTTGGTCCATTCGAGCCAAATCAAGAATTTTTAATACAATCAACACAAAATTGTACAAGTACATTTGTCAACACAAAAATCTACATATAGATATACTCGTACATAGAAACGAAATTATCAACACTGAAGTTTTATAATAGTTATACATAAATTATCAAAATCAACACAAAAATTTAACATAATAAGAAGGAAACCTGCAACCAGCAATTCATTAAGGATCCCATCGCTGCAGCCTTCTACAAAAATTTAAAGAAGCTCCAAAAGTGTGTGTGTGTACAGGAAAAGTCATCAGGAGAAGTGCATACCTGGAAGAAATTAAAAGGAAATCATCAAGTCGGAAGTTCAAGTGAGTCCTTTCCATTATAATTACTTACATTGTACACAAAAATTTACATATATAGATATATACATATATATATATATAATAACCTTATTACTCCACATCGTTGTAAATTTTAAAACATATATACATACATATACAATATAATATTATTAGTGGTTTTGTGTAATAATTTTCCACATCTCGTATAAATTTTCACGTCATGTCGTTCGGAAAATTACAATTAAACGTCCTTGAACGTATCAAAAAGGATTATGAGAATTTTGGGAAGGCAGACAGTGCGCGTTTGAAAAGGGCAAATTATATTCAAACTCGTATTTCAATATTAGACGAGCAAATGGTTTCAATATTAGACGAGCAAATACCATGAACATATCATGGTAGATGATGGCAAAATTGATTCTGAGCAGGTTTGTGTGTTAGTGCAGACATTTGATAAAATTTTCGATTTGTTTGCGGATTACAAAGCAGATTTGTTAGATGCATTAGACAAAATTCCGGTTATTAAAGCTGCTACGAACGGTTCAAGCGTAGCTCACTTAACAGCAGATACCAAGGAACGAGGCGACAACGAGCTGCGATTGCCGGTCACCAATATTCCAACGTTTTCTGGTAGTTATGAAATATGGAGGTCGTTTCACGACATTTTTGTGGCATTAATTCATAACAACCAATCTTTAAGTGATGTCCAGAAGCTTCATTATTTAAAGTCGTCGGTTAGCGGTGAAGCAGATCGTCTTCTACAGCACTTGACTATCGATCAAAGTAATTATGGTCCAGCATGGAAGATCTTGACAGAGCGCTACGATTATAAAAGAGTGTTGGTTAATACTCAGCTGAAACTTTTATTTAATCAACATACAATTACCTCTGATTCATCGGCTAACATCAAAAGAATCCTGGCCACGTCACAAGAAATAATTCATGCTTTGAGGAATTTAGGTCTGCCAGTAGAGAGTTGGGATGTTATTTTAATTTTTATTATTTTGCAAAATAAAAATTTCGAATAATACACAGCAGTTATGGGAAGAAAAGCTAGGTTCGAGTAAGGAATTGCCATCATTCAAGGAGTTTGTAGAGTTTTTAGAGTGTCGGTTTCGTACATTAGAAGCAGTAGATCCCAGAGGTTCCAGTAGCAAATCCGAGCAGCGTAGAACAGGAACGAGTAATGTTTTTTATAGCCAGGAGGAGTCAAGAAAACAGGTCAGCTGTAGCGTGTGTCAAAGAGGTCAGCATTCGCTTATGAATCGCGATAGGTTTTTGCAAATGGATGTGGAGCGTCGGACGCAAACTGTACGTAGAGTGAATGTATGCGAAAACTGTTTGGCATACAGCCATTTCAAACAAAGATGTCCCAGTGCGAAATGCTGCCATTTCTGTAAGCAGCGTCACCATTCTCTGCTACGCGAAAATACGCGCAGCATGGGGAGAGCCACACACGGTGCACCTTCAGCTACGCAATTTACTCCTCATCTATATACGTCCAGCCACACCAGACTTCCACCGTTAGCCCAAATACTTCGGAGTTCCAACCACACACATCAAACAACACACATCTCAACAGTTATCATGTCAGCACGAACACAAAGATTTTATTAGCTACAGCGTTGTTGAAGGTTAGATCTTCAGGTGGAGGCAGTAAAGTTTTGAGAGCTTTAGTAGATCTAGGGTCTGAGGCTTCGTTCATCACTGAGTCAGCGGTCCAACGACTTGGTCTGAAACCAAAGAGGACGTTTATGAAGGTTAATGGGCTGGGGTTGGTCAGCAGTGGAACTACACAAAAGGGCGTCGACCTGGAACTTGAGTCGTTAACCTCAAGCTATACGGCAAGGCGCAAGTATTGGTCTTTAGGACACTGACTGGGCTTCTTCCGGCCCAATACATTGACTGCAGTAAATGGAATAGTATCCGAGGCTTACCTTTGGCGGATCCAACATTCAATTTACCGTCAAAGGTGGACATGCTATTAGGGGGTGATATTTACAGCGACATCCTTCTCAGTGAGGTCATCAAGGTTGCTAGGAATTCCAGTCCTGTCGTTCAAAAAACCCAGCTAAGATGGATTCTATAAGGAAAGATACCCAGTAGCGCTCAAGTAAGCAGTTTTTCGTGCCAACTCGACTCAACCATCTACACAACTCTACAAAAATTTTGGGAGATCGAAGAAGAGCCGTTTCCAAGGTATGGAACTGAGGAAGAAAAGGAATGTGAGGCACATTTTATAAAAAATACGATTTTCACAGTTGGAGAGGATACTCCATTGTAACCCAACAATGCTAAAAGAGTATTCAAAGACCATGCAGGAATATCTGACACTCGGCCATATGTCTCCTGTAAATGAGTCAGATTACGTTCTTCAAACACCACATAACAATTTTATTCCTCACCATGCGGTCATCAAAGAGTCCAGCACGACAACCAAACTGCGAGTGGTCTTTGATGCGACATTTAAAGCAATCGGTGGGGCATCACTCAACGACCACTTGATGATCGGACCTAAGATGCCGAAGAAAGTAATTGATATCATAATGAGATGGCGGTTATACAAGTACACATTTACAGGAGACGTCGAAAAAATGTACCGCCAAATTCAAGTCAGCAAGAAGGACTCCCATTATCAACACATACTCTGGAGAGAACAGCCTGAGGAAGAAATAAAGATGTTTCGCTTATGAATAGTGACGTTTGGTACAGCATCAGCACCTTACCTCGCTATTAGAGCTTCCCAGAAGTTGGCAGACGATGAGGTCCACAGATTTCCGTCAGCAGCACAAGTTTTAAAGGAGGAAACCTACGTCGACGACGTCATCACCGGTGCAGACAGCATTGAAGAAGCCCAGGAAAAGTTGAAAGCTGTTAAGGAACTGTTGGAGACAGCAGGATTCCATTTACGAAAACACGTCAGCAACTCCAACTTAGTACTTCAGCACATTCCAATGGATCAGCGTGGGATTAACTTCTCCATTCCATTTGATGAGAGTGCCAACGTAAAAACTTTGGGCATAAGATGGTTACCAGTACTTGATGTTTTTTCCTTCCAGGTGGTAACTATAAGTACTGAGGACATCACTAAACGGTCGGTACTCTCCTCCATAGCCAGGCTCTATGACCCGATGGGTTGGGTTTCACCTTGCATTATCAAGGCGAAGATGATAATGCAGAAACTATGGTTTAAGGGATCGGAGTGGGACAAACCATTAGCTCCAGAACTGGTGAACGAATAGTTAAGTTTCTCTAGGGACTTACCCAACATTGAACGTATCCACATTCCGCGTTGGATCAACACAAGCAAGCAGATCAAGATGGTAGAAATCCACGGGTTTAGCGATGCGTCGGAGAAGGCATATGCGGCTGCAGTTTATCTACGCGTTCTTGGTGAAGATGATAGAGTTGACATGAAGCTGCTTTTGTCAAAAACAAAGGCGGCACCACTTAAACCAATCACTCTTCCACGATTAGAGCTTTGTGGAGCTATGTTGCTGGCAAAGCTTTTAACGGAAACGGGACGAATTTTAAAGTTGGACAAAGCGAAAACGGTGGCATGGACGGATTCCCTTATAACGTTGTGCTGGATTAGAGCTCATCCATCGAAATGGAAAACCTTTGTATGCAACAGGGTTTCCCAAATCCAACAGCTTACAAGTTGCGCGAGATGGAAACACATTCCCCCACAGCTCAATCCAGCAGACTTAGCGTCCAGAGGAATCCAAGCAGAAGATCTCGTTGACAACGAACTCTGGTGGCAGGGACCGGAATTCTTACGACATCGATGGGACGCACCATTTCCAGAACAACCACACTATGAACTGGTGAAAATGAGTCACCTAGAGCGATGAAAACGAGTGCAGGCGTTATTGCAATCGTTCTGGAGATGTTGGAGCTCAGACTACTTGTCACGACTGCAGCAGAGACCAAAGTGGATAAAGGCAGTACACGGCCAAATCAAGGAAGGCGATTTAGTTCTCGTCAAAGATGAACGGCTACCACCATTCAAATGGAGAATGGCCAGAGTAAAGAAGCTTCACCCTAGTCCCGATGGTCTGGTCAGACTAGTGACACTTAAAACAGATAGTGCGGAACTAAAACGACCGGTAACTAAGATATGCCCACTTCCGAGCAACACATCAAACGCGGACACAACACAGATTTAAGACAGGTATACAACATCACAAACATAACCACCTATCGACTTACTTATAACACAGATACCAATACCCAACACAACAAAATTTCTAAATAAAGCGGAAACGTGATTGTGTCGCCAAATGGCCCCTCCTTGACCGTACTCGGACCACCAGCAACGTAGGATCTCGAGGAGGCAATCACGTCCGCAAAACTCTGAAAATTCAAAACAACACTAAAACCATTGCGGATCTAGAACAAATATACGAACAAAAACCCACAAAACCGACACTCTCAAAACAACAACACACAGAAATAAAATATTTTACCTTCAGCGGAACCGTGATTGTGTCGCCAAATGGCCACTCCTCGACCGTACTCGGACCACCAGCAACGTAGGATCTCGGGGAGGTAATCACGTCCGCAAAACTCCACAAAAGTTCAACACAACGCTAAAACTATATGGGATCTCGCACAAGGATTCGAACAAAAATCCACAGAACCGACACTCTAAAATTAACAAAAAAAATAATAACGATCATACCAACTCAAGCGGAACTGTGATTGTGTTGCCAAATGGCCCCTCCTGGACCGTAATCGTCCAACACATAATTTAAAATGATTATTAACATTCCGGATAAAAACAACAACACAACAATCAGCAGCAGAAATAACCCTTTTAGTAAAATTGTGTTATTTCAAAGAAATAGAAACTAAAAGGGTCATAACATTAAAAAGGGGCAACAATTACAGGAATGTCAAACCACGGCAACACTACAAATGATAAAATCATACGAGGGCGGGTCAATAAGTCCGTGACTTTTGGAATAAAACACAGATTTTTTGCCAAAAAAATAATTTTATTTTTCAACGTAGTCTTCCTTGAGCTCTATACACTTTGTCCAACGCTTCTCCAATTTTTTTATCCCTTCCAAAAAAAATGATTTGTCGAGGTCCTCAAAATAGGCCTTTGTTTGCGAGATGACTTCATCATTGGAGTCAAATCTTTTTCCACCAAGCCATTTCTTCAGGTTTGGGAACAAGAAGTAGTCGCTCGGAGCCAAATCTGGAGAATAGGGTGGATGAGGGAGCAATTCATAGCCCAATTCATGGATTTTTGCCATGGCGACTGCACATGTGTGCACCCTTGCATTGTCTTGGTGGAAAAGAACTTTTTTTCTTGGCCAAATGAGGTCGGTTTTTTTTCAAATCGTCATTGAATCGGTCCAATAAGTTGGCATAATATTCCCCATTGATTGTTCTTCCCTTTTGAAGGTAGTCAATGTGGATTATCCCGCGTGCATCCCAAAAAACAGTCGCCATAACTTTATTGGCTGACAAACCCACCTTGGCCTTCTTTGGCGCCGATTCACGCTTAGAAACCCACTGTTTGTTCTCTGGTGTGTTGTGATGGATCCATGTTTCGTCCACGGTTACAAAACGGCGCAAAAACTCCTCCATATTGCGATTAAACAACGCCAAACCTTCCTGTGAAGTTGTTACACGAAATTCACTTTTTTCCATTTTCTCCTCAAATTAGTGAGTAGTCTGATAAAAATAGCTGTCAAACACAAACTAACTGACGTAGCAAGTTTAAATTTTGACAGGAGTCAACTGACAGATGCCTGTTGACAGGAGCAGTGTTGCTGTTTCAGTAAAGAGGTCAGAAATTCAAAAAGTCACGGACTTATTGACCCACCCTCGTAGTCCACTCAAACATAAAATTCACTCAACTTTACTGCGAACTCATCCATCGCATACTTCATACATCCCATTCTTGGACAATACAAACAGCACAACCAGCTCAGTTCGATTAACCCACTCAGGAGCCATATACATTCATACACATCCGCACATACAGTCAACTCACTCGTGATACAACTCAATCAAACACAATTCCCATTCATGCTCAGAACTCCAAACACACACACGCACACACACACACAACTTACGCACTTGAAGCTAAAGAAAACCAAATAAAATGAAATCGAATAAACAAAAAAAAAACGAATGGAGGCGAAACCTAATAAACAACATTTAAAATATTACTTAATCAATGAAATAATAGAATTTAGTCATTAAACTTACCCGAAATCACTGCAACAAATCACCAACAATAAAATAAAATAAAAAAAATAAAAATCACAAAAACAGCAGAAAACAAAAAAAAAATAAGCGAAAGTTTTACCGCGCACTTGGGACTTACCCAACATTGAACGTATCCACATTCCGCGTTTGATCAACACAAGCAAGCAGATCAAGATGGTAGAAATCCACGGGTTTAGCGATGCGTCGGAGAAGGCATATGCGGCTGCAGTTTATCTACGCGTTCTTGGTGAAGATGATAGAGTTGACATGAAGCTGCTTTTGTCAAAAACAAAGGCGGCACCACTTAAATCAATCACTCTTCCACGATTAGAGCTTTGTGGAGCTATGTTGCTGGCAAAGCTTTTAACGGAAGCGGGACGAATTTTAAAGTTGGACAAAGCGAAAACGGTGGCATGGACGGATTCCCTTATAACGTTGTGCTGGATTAGAGCTCATCCATCGAAATGGAAAACCTTTGTATGCAACAGGGTTTCCCAAATCCAACAGCTTACAAGTTGCGCGAGATGGAAACACATTCCCCCACAGCTCAATCCAGCAGACTTAGCGTCCAGAGGAATCCAAGCAGAAGATCTCGTTGACAACGAACTCTGGTGGCAGGGACCGGAATTCTTACGACATCGATGGGACGCACCATTTCCAGAACAACCACACTATGAACTGGTGAAAATGAGTCACCTAGAGCGATGAAAACGAGTGCAGGCGTTATTGCAATCGTTCTGGAGATGTTGGAGCTCAGACTACTTGTCACGACTGCAGCAGAGACCAAAGTGGATAAAGGCAGTACACGGCCAAATCAAGGAAGGCGATTTAGTTCTCGTCAAAGATGAACGGCTACCACCATTCAAATGGAGAATGGCCAGAGTAAAGAAGCTTCACCCTAGTCCCGATGGTCTGGTCAGACTAGTGACACTTAAAACAGATAGTGCGGAACTAAAACGACCGGTAACTAAGATATGCCCACTTCCGAGCAACACATCAAACGCGGACACAACACAGATTTAAGACAGGTATACAACATCACAAACATAACCACCTATCGACTTACTTATAACACAGATACCAATACCCAACACAACAAAATTTCTAAATAAAGCGGAAACGTGATTGTGTCGCCAAATGGCCCCTCCTTGACCGTACTCGGACCACCAGCAACGTAGGATCTCGAGGAGGCAATCACGTCCGCAAAACTCTGAAAATTCGAAACAACACTAAAACCATTGCGGATCTAGAACAAATATACGAACAAAAACCCACAAAACCGACACTCTCAAAACAACAACACACAGAAATAACACATTTTACCTTCAGCGGAACCGTGATTGTGTCGCCAAATGGCCACTCCTCGACCGTACTCGGACCACCAGCAACGTAGGATCTCGGGGAGGTAATCACGTCCGCAAAACTCCACAAAAGTTCAACACAACGCTAAAACTATATGGGATCTCGCACAAGGATTCGAACAAAAATCCACAGAACCGACACTCTAAAATTAACAAAAAAAATAATAACGATCATACCAACTCAAGCGGAACTGTGATTGTGTTGCCAAATGGCCCCTCCTGGACCGTAATCGTCCAACACATAATTTAAAATGATTATTAACATTCCGGATAAAAACAACAACACAACAATCAGCAGCAGAAATAACCCTTTTAGTAAAATTGTGTTATTTCAAAGAAATAGAAACTAAAAGGGTCATAACATTAAAAAGGGGCAACAATTACAGGAATGTCAAACCACGGCAACACTACAAATGATAAAATCATAGTCCACTCAAACATAAAATTCACTCAACTTTACTGCGAACTCATCCATCGCATACTTCATACATCCCATTCTTGGACAATACAAACAGCACAACCAACTCAGTTCGATTAACCCACTCAGGAGCCATATACATTCATACACATCCGCACATACAGTCAACTCACTCGTGATACAACTCAATCAAACACAATTCCCATTCATGCTCAGAACTCCAAACACACACACGCACACACACACACAACTTACGCACTTGAAGCTAAAGAAAACCAAATAAAATGAAATCGAATAAACAAAAAAAAAAACGAATGGAGGCGAAACCTAATAAACAACATTTAAAATATTACTTAATCAATGAAATAATAGAATTTAGTCATTAAACTTACCCGAAATCACTGCAACAAATCATCAACAATAAAATAAAATAAAAATCACAAAAACAGCAGAAAACAAAAAAAATAAGCGAAAGTTTTACCGCGCACTTCACTTCACTTCTATGTAATTAATTTGAACCACCAGTTACGGAATTTGTAGTATGGGGACAATAAAGAAAGAAGATGGGCAGTAGAATCTGCACTACTCCAATGTTGTTTTCTTTTGTTCTTTTGTAATGTCCTCTCGTTCACGTCCATAAGTGTGCATTGTAAATTGTTCTAATGCCATTTCTCTTTGTGTACATGAACAAATTTAACCAAATTATCGAAAGTGGTGAGATAAGCAGAAGAAGGCAGCATCCAGGGACATTTACGATTGCGAACGCTGTTCACGGCCGGGGAGAATGTTCGAATATTAATTCAGTTAATACCTATTTTTATATATATCTATGAATTTCAATTAAGAGTAATCAGTATAAATAAAACATAGAAATGTCAACACATAATTTACAAAACAAACAAAACATGTACTAAAACAAATATATGTCACGACACAAATGTCAACTACAAAAATAACATTGGATTATCAGTTAAAATAAAGATTTTCAGTTTTAAGTATTATAACGTAGAAATTACCGAAAGATAGTCGTTTTTATTTATCCTTGTTATCGAAAAGTTCTTTTTTTGGAAAAGCAACAGCGGAAAATTTGTTATATGCTCTGACAGCATATCAGTCATTAAAGCAATCAGCAACCCAAACAACAATTCTCACATTATCATTGAAATAAGGAATAAAATAATTATGATGCCAAACAAATTAAAATTGATGTGGACTCCTGGCCATGTTAATATCCGAGCAAATGAGGAAGCGGACAATGCTGCAAGCTCTGCAAAAGATGAGCCAGTATATAGATTTAATATATTTTCAAAGCAAGATATTAAGAGAAATATACAAAAATCCTTGAAAAACAAACAGCAAATCGAATGGAATCTATACGAACATCAGTGAAAAGTGAACCCCGAAAAATCTCAGCCTTGGTATCCTACAAAAATATCTAAAACCAAAATCTCGAACTTCGTTCGTCTAAGACTTGGCCATACCGCAGGTACTCATCAACACCTGCTAAATAGAAATAGTCCTCCAATTTGTGTAACTTGTAACGTAACACTTGATATCTCTCATGTCTTAAATAACTGCATAGTATCAAAACCTTTCATAAAATACTTTTTCAAAAATGTTCCAATCTATGATGTACTTAAAAATCCAAATTCCGAAAATATAAATAAATTTCTCATTTGTATAAACTTTAATCCATAAATTAAATCTAATTATAAAACGATTAGAGCCAATAGTCTCTGCAGCTAGGCTCTTTTAAACGCTATTACCATGTAATTTTGTAATTACCTGTTAATAAATTATAATAATAAAAATATTACTCAAATTACAAAGAACTTTTTCCATTGAGTTGGATTCCTCTAGTAAATAAATTTCTTTCCTCTCTAGTTCGAATTCATTGCTAGAGCTTTTTATTGAAGCTCGAGAGAGCGTATCATATACTTAACATGTATATCGTACCTTTGAAGGCAGAGTCTCATTCGCTACAGACGTCGAGGACTCTCTAAAATAGATCTCTTAAAAATGGTCTGGAGTATCTGGTGATCGGATTGTATGACGATGTTTGGCTTTCCACATATGTATTGATCAAATTTCTTGCATGCAAATAGGATCGCTAGTGTCTCTTTTTCAATTTGCGCGTATTGTTGTTCTGTTTTAGTTAATACTCTCGACGCAAAAGCGACTGGGCGTTCGTCTTGAAGCAGTACAGCTCCAAGTCCTTTGGAGCTTGCGTCACACTGAATGACTATGGGCTTAGTAGCATCAAAATATTTCAAAACCGGTGCTATTAAAATCAGCCCTTTGAATTCTTTAAAAGCGTTATCCTGCTCTTGTCCCCAATGCCACTTCGCGTCTTTGCGAATAATATTTCTGAGGGGTTCCGCAATTTTTGAGAGTCTTTGTAGAAATCTTGAGAGGTAGGTATAGAGTCCTACAAATCGGTGTGTACCCTTTTCGTCTAGTGGTGTTGGCATTTTGCACTTGTTCTTATTTAATTTTAAATTTTTGTCTCTGACTCTCTTAAGCAATCTGCTTAAATTTTCGTTGTGGTTTTTCATCGCCTGCTCCTCCGTATCCCCCTTTTCATATAATAAAATATCATCAGCAATTACCTCTACTCCGTCGAGCCCTTCTAGCAACTCGTGCTGTCTCATCTGCCGGGCCCCCGACCAATTATCAAGGCTTCGCCCTTTAATGACGTTGTCTAATAATGAACGGGGGCAGAGCAAAGTACTGGTCTTATCGTAAACATCTTCAAACGCTACCGAAGGTTGCTACGATTTGATCAGTCACAAGCTGCCGGTCATAGGTCTTGTTGGCGGCTGGACCACCGGTAGTCCATACCAGGACTTAAATCACGGTAGCATGGGAGTCAGGAGCCCCCCGGATCTCGGTCCGGGCCTGACTTGTTAGAGGTAGGCCCCCTTGTGTGAGCGTCATGGTGGCTGTGGTTTAAACCCAAAATCGCGGGAAAGAGTCTTCCTATGGTTTTCCTTTGGTTTTCCTTTGGTTGACTCAATGTGGAGTTGCAATAAGTGCTGGGTGCTGCGACCCTAAGAGCAGTAAGAGGTTTTAGGTCGGCCTCGACTCATACCAAGGGTGGAACTTGTGCCGGCAACACAGTTCCGAATTGGTATCAAACAGTGAATATCATTGTGAGCGATGGCAAGGCGTATCCTTGCTCCCATGGATGCATGGGCATCCCGTAAGTTTAAGCCCACACGGCAGGTACTTACGTTAAGAACATGAGACATCTGTCTCATCTGCCATATTTCTGGAGCCGGTGATATTCCAAAGGGCATTCTATTCCAGAAGAATCTCCCGAATGGTGTCCAAAACGTCGTAAGTAACCATTTTTCGCATCCAAAGTAGAAAATACTTTCGCATCTTGAAGTTTTGGCAGGATTTCGTCCACCGTAGGAATCTGATAATTACTTCTGCGAAGCGCTTTGTTGAGTTCCGTTGGGTCGAGACAGATCCGTAGCTTATTGTTTCTCTACACGAGTACCAGGTTGCTTATCAATGGTGTGTGTTGCTGTACTCTGTTAATAATGTTCCTTCGCTCTAAGTCTTCAAGGGTTTCTTTAAGCTGCTCTGCCGGAAGCAAATTGGGATACGACGTGGATGAGCCTGAACTGGAAGTACTGACTTATCGACCTGTAAATGAAGTTGATTATCTAATTTGCCATCACCATTAAATATGTCTTTGAAGGTTAGCATAATACTTTCCAACTCTCGTTGTTCCTTATTTTCCGAACCATTTTTTGTTTTATCAGCTGTATGGATGTTGTTTATTTTTCTGGTATTAGCTACTAGATGACTATTAACTTTTATTAGCTTTAATTTCTGTGACGCTATATTAGAAATTATGGGTATACACTTTTGATTTACTATTTGGAAGTTGAAAGTTTCACTGATTCTGTTTATTTCGCATGCTATTTTTGCAACTCCAAGGGGCACAATCAAATTACTTCCAAACCCTTTAAGACGGACACAACTTTTTTCAAATGCATGTTTTTTATTTCCACACAGTAAATTAAAGTCATTATAAGACATGACGTTTGATGACGCGCCGGTGTCAATTACACACATTAATGTCTTCTTAAGATTGCCAACAGAAAGTTTTATTTTGTGTTTTAATATATTAGACTCATCTGTGTGCATATAACCAATATCTACTACTGTATACATGCAAGATTCTTCAGTTTCTTCGCCACTGGTGTTTTCGTCTATGTAGTTAACTGTTTTTTTCTTGAAGTCTGCAGATTTACATACTGCGGCGAAATGGTTGAGCTTATTACAATTTGAGCATCTCTTTCCATATGCCGCACATTTCCCCCTCATATGATTTCACCCACAATATTTGCAATTGCCCGTTGCCACACCATAAGAATGTGAGTGCTTGCTTTCTCGTGTGTGAGTGTTTGCTCTATTTTTCTCTAATGTATTTTTTTTCTCGCGTTTTTTTCAACATAGTTTACCTCATGTTCGTCCACCGTTGTTTTTTCATTTATCTGTTTCACTTGCTCTTTTGTTTGCTCTGCCAATTTAGAAATTTCTAAAGCTTTTTTTAATGTTAGATTTTGATCAAGTAAAAGGCTTCTTCGCATGTCATTACAAGCGATTTCTGGAATAAGCCTGTCACATATGAAGTCATCTAATTGGTTCGGTGGATATTCACAGCTTTTAATCAAATTGCGTAGTCGACAAGCAAATTCATTCACCGTTTCGTTTTCACCTTGCTTTGCTGTATTAAAAATAAATCTTTCATAGCGCTTGTTGACTGATGGTTTAAAATAATTTTGAAGAGAGTCGAATGCCTTTAGTAGTTTTTGCTTCTTGTGCCGAAATATCAAGTTTTGTTAGAATGCTAAAACACTCATCGCCTAAACATGCTTTTAGAATAGCCGCTTACCTTTCTTCCGATTGATTTGATAAATCAGCTGCTATCTGAAAGTTTTCCCATTGTTGTCTAAAAATGCTCCAATTCGACACGACATTGCCTTTTATAACCATACTATTCGGCGGTGGTATATTCATGACGAGATATTTCAGTAAATTAGAGGCTTTGATTAATTCAATATTACCGTCTGCGATGCTATCAACACTGTCGTCCGAATTTCCCGAAATCTTAATTTTTGCTTTAAATTCAGTATTCATCACCTGACACCATACTATGTTTAGGACTTACAGTATTAAAAGAACGAACCATACGCTTGACAATTGTAAATAATACTGATCTTTATTGAAGGAATACATAGATATTTATATTATTTAGGTAGGCTTTTATATAAGTGAGTTAAGTACATAAATGGGCTTTTGCGCTAATACCATAACAGCTGCTAAAACAATATATAATAATGTAAACAAAGAAGCAGCTTGTATAAAAGAAATAATTAGATTGGCAGCTTCCGCCTCCATTCCCTCCTCACATCCACCTAGCAATACTTCTCAACCTATTTGGTTCAATTCGAATCTAAAACAATTGACAAAAGAAAAGCGAAAGGCATGGACGCGGTTAAAAGGAGAGCCGAATGTCAGAAATACCATCACCTATCGACACATAGCAGCAAAATTAAAAGGATAAGTGCGACTAGCCAAAGCAGGTGCATGGAAAAACTTTTTGACTTCTATCAACCCTTCAATAGAAGCTAGGCGATCAATGGAAACCACTTTGCAAAAGGCATGAGTGCAATAGTACATAACTCCATAACTGTTTTAGACCCATGTGAAATAGCTCAACTCTTTGCAACCAAATGGGCTGGGTATAGTGCCGATAATAACTTTCCGGACCATGTTTTAAGGCTGAAACACAGTGTTCAAGAAATGCTTAACTGTAAGCTTGACAGACTAAACAACCCGATCACAATTAACGAGTTAATGGAATCACTAAGCAGAACCAAAGATACAACGCCCGGTGCAGACAAAATCTCTTTCAAAATGCTTAAGTATCTAACAGTAGAAGTAATACTCCGACTAGCGAGGTTATACAATAATATTTTGAAAGTAGGTGTTTATCCACATTAATGGAAGAAAGGTAATTTAATTCCAATTCCCAAGCCCAATACGAACCAAAACTCTTTAGACAGCTACCGTTCAATATTCCTTCTTTCAGTACTGTCCAAATTATTCGAGAAAATAAGAGGGAGCAGGCTTAAATGGACTCAAGAAAGGTATCTCAATAGCGGTCAACACGGCTTTAGAGGAGGAACCCACACCTTGCTTCACATGCTAGACCATGCAGTACAAGCAGAGTTAGCCTTACGTCACCACTCTCTTCTTTTGTCCATGGACTTGGAGAAAGCGTTTGAAAGGGTAACTACGTATGGAGTGATCAACCAACTAAAAGACTGGGGAATCAACAAGCAACTATTTCAGGTAATTGTTTCGTTTATGTCAAATAGAACAATCATTGTCAAGATAAATGGATACCTTTCAACTATTACTGGCATTCAGAATGGAATACCGCAAGGTTCACCAATCTCCACAACGTTATACAACGCCTATATAAATCCACTTCTTCAAATACTTCAATCAGAGCTTGTACGAATAAAAACCATACTCAATTATGCCGACAACATTTTCATCTTAGCATCGGGAAAACCAGAGGTAGTCAAAGATACTTTAGATTCTACAGTGTCAAAAGCACTCAAATGGTGTCAGGAATCCGGAGCAAAAATGCCAATAAATAAAATGGATGCATTATATATATATTTGCAGGAAACATAATTGTTCAAATAATGATGTAAATATTGCGCTTACATTACTCTTCTAAACAACGCTAAAATTCTAGGACTGGTCTGCACTAAAACTTGGAAATGGCGTTCCCGTGAAAGAATAATATCGCAAAAACTTAAAAAAGCAAATAATTTGCTTAAAATAATTTGCAGCAAGTACAAGGGCCCTCATATGAACACTGCAATCGATATAGCAAAAACGCTTTTAAGAGGAGCTATCCAGCACGGCTTGACTGTGTATTCTCATTGGACTAAGCAAAACGACCAAAACGTGCAAGTGAAAATAAATGCTGTGCTAAGAACCGCTTTAGGAGCATTACCTTCAACTCCCATCGAAGCATTACTGGTCGAGGTTAATATCTTAAGCTTTAAGAATATGAAAGTTATAGCGCAAAATAAACTTGTTTCTAAAAGTATTGTGAATACAAAGCATGCTCTTCATGATATTTGCAAATCAGGTTGGATTCAAGCCGAAAACTCGAAGAACAGAAGTGCCATCTACAGCTCAATTCGCAACATTAAAGCTTCGAGGATAAGCATACCTGATATGCACAATTATGATGACCAGACTCCTCCTTGGTTGTTTTCTGGATATCTTATAGATATTTCCTTAACAAAATCTTCAAAAGAAAGTATACCAAATGAAGTTTATAGACAAAAGTTTGCTGAAATCATAGAAACTGGCAATTTTGGTTGCGTTCTATACATGGATGCTTCATATAAAGATGGAGTAACCGGTTACTGCGTTTACAGGCTTGATAGTACCAGCAATACAATTTTACTTCAACAACTTACCACCCCTGATCAAAATTCGTATACTGGAGCAGTAATGGGACTAGTAGAAGCGTTTAAATATGCCTTAAATTTAACTTACAAAACAGCTATATGTAGTGACCCTCTAAGCGCAATTCTTGCTACTAAAAACAACAAAAGCAATATTCCAACCATTCAAGCTCTAAGAGCTTACCTCTGTCCACGCATTCACTTAATATGGTCACCAGGACATGTAGGAATTCCAGGCAATGACACTGCAGACACTGGTGCACGCCAAGCAACTAGAATGTCTTTAGAATACAAAATACCACCATTTGAAATCTCTATATGGATTCAATCTTTCAGGCTTATTCAAGAGGAACTAATAAATCGTTGGAATCAATTAAAATCGTTTCTGAGAACACACAAGCTTGATTTATTACCTGTAACCTATAACCGAGACTTAAACCGATCGCAAGCAGTGCAGATTGCACGAATGAGACAAGGGCATACAATGTTTAACAAATCTTATCTTTTTAACAAAGAAGACCCGCCATCATGCAAACATTGCAGAAAACTACTAACAGTTAAACATATTTTGCAATGCTGTAAAATAACAAGGGAACACTTCAGGGGAAATGTTCCTAACCTCGAAAAATTATTAGATCCTTCAGTACAACCCAGGAATTCAAAATTATTTCCCCTACTAACAAAGCATAAAGTTAAAATCTAAAAAAATATATTATAACCTTGATAAACTCTGAATTATATATTCAACTACTTACGTAATACAACAATAAACGATTAGAAATAAATATCTTAAAACTTGTAAACAAGACATAATAATATATGTACATACTTAACATCTTATAGACACACACTCTCGAAATACTTATAAAAAATTCACTATTTGTAACCGCCATATGGGCATATTATACCCCGGCGTGATATCCCGGACGATGTAAATTTATTTATATTGTATCCCTTGAAAAATAAAAATAAAAAAATAAATAAAAACCTAACCAGTGTACGGAGTGGGAAACTATCTGATATTCACTTTTTCTCCCCAAAATCTGCACGTAAGCCCGCCGGGTCCAACTTTTATAAGGGAATTTAATTTGAGAAAAGCTTCCTTCTTCCTTTTTCAAAAGTTTAACCTAAGATCCCGAGATCCTGACTTGGTTCCCCTTTTGTAATCGTAAAAGAATAGAAAATGAGTCACTTCGATTTACTTCGGAGATCAAATTCGGAAAAAAGGGGTTATTTGAACCCAAGACAATTCAGGTGAAATGTTCACTCAGGCCAAAGGAAATTCCCAGAATTCGAAAATTTCCCCGAGGATCTGGGTAGTCAAAGAGCGGTATAGCGGTGATCCAAGCCATGGTTACACGCACCATCTAAGTAGCGGAGCGCTGTACACATATACCAGACATTGGGCCCGCTAACCGAGTAGATGTATGCACGAAAGTGTGGGTGAGTGACCAATGGTCTGAGTGAACATAAGTCGAATCGGGGCAGACACTTCTTGGTTGACCCCAACGCAGTATAGAGGTTTCAAAAAGGAAAAAAAAGAAAAAAGGACGAGATCTAGGCCAAAGTGACAACGAAAGGAAATAGAGAAAAGGAAAATTAAACAGTAAAACAAAAGAAAAACATTTAAGTGGAAGGTCAAAGGAAAAGAGGACAGGATCAGGGAACAGCAGGGAGAACTGGGAAGACGAAGAAAGAAGGATACCAGGCAAAGATAAGTAATGTGTAGTGAGAGTGTATAGTGTATAGTGAGATACCGGTAGGCTTTCGCCAACGTGAAAAAAAATTATTACTGCATACAAAGAAAGGCCCGTTTGCTTTTCACGTGACCCGCTAGAAAAAAAATTATTTTCAATCGTTCGGGAAGGCGGACGAAAGCGGCTCACTATTAAGCGGTTTCTGCTATGGTAGTTTTAACTACCGCTCAATTCCTTTGTCCATAAAAAAAAAACCATAAACCCACCCCCAGCTGAGCAGCCGAAAGTGGCAGCACTCAACCTGCTGCCTGTTGCCAATTTCCCCTTTTGGTTTTGTTTTTTGCGTTGTAATAATTAATAAAAATTACAATAATCGGAAAAAGAAAATTGCAACAATTGACGCCCAACGTGTAGGGCCAGCCGAAAAAAAATATATACGGAAATTCTAATCACACTAGGTAAGTCTGTCGTTTTGTTTACTCCGTGTTCTTGATTTAGTGCTATTTACTTTTGGTTATTTTTATAGGTTCCAGTGAAGATAGTTCAAGATATAAATCTTATTCAACGTGGAAAAAGTGTCTCGGTGCAATCTCAGGAACGATAGGAATTTAATCAACGAGGGAATACTTTGGATAGACCCCAGGTCGTAAGCACCCTGGGCTCCAAGTAGGATAATTCGTTTGTGTTTTTCAACGTTGGTTTTCATTGGCAAACAAAACAAAAAAAACAGCCAATATTTATTGAAAATTTTATTGAGATATACTCGTATATACTCCTATATTGCATACATATTTACAAATTACATACAACACATTTACATAGTTGAATTTTACAAATTACATATTTATTTTACATAGATATTACATATTACATTGCCTATTGAGAGTTTTAATTTTTTTGATACATATTTACATACATACATACGTACATATATATAAACATACATTGTTTTCGTGAATTTCATTTTATTTCATTTTATGTGAAACATTAATTTCGCATTTAAGTCTAAAGCGGCCTGTAGACGCTAAAACATGGTACTAGTAAACATGGTACCACCAACCAAGTTTTAGCTGATGTTGATCGTCTGCGGGCTGCTACGCGTATCAATTTTTTGGTCTCACCAACATCAGAATTTGGTCTCAATAAAATCAAAACTGGGTTGATTTTTGTCGATGTTTGTGGGCGGAGTTTTGTGTTGATGTTTCAGTGACTGCGCTCTCATCTCTCAACATTTACTCGAGCAAGCTACTTTATCAGTGAATTTCGTCGTGTGAACACACAAAATAATCGGGAAAAAATGGCGAATATTCCAAATTCTGATGTTTGGAAAGAATTTTTCGAGTGTTTTCACAGCCTACCATCTATGTGGAGAGATGTGTTCTATTTTGTTGGAGTGAATTGGTCTCAGCGTC